>APFE031625540.1:192480-209368 GCA_000404065.3 Pinus taeda | reverse complement strand
CATACCGGTTAATTTCCCAGCCCCCTACACAAAATCTATTACACACTTGGCTTGCTAGGTCTTGGAAATGGAATTTTCCATTCAAACTAAAGTGCTTTTCTTGGTTGGTGGGTCATAACTAGATTCTAACATGGGAAATCCTATGTAAGAGAGGCTTCTAGGGTCTGGGAAGATGTTGCCTTTGCCAATATCATGATGAGGATGTAAATAATTTCTTTATCCATTATCCTTTTGCAACTTCAGTTTGGACATGGGTACTTCACTTGTTTGACTCTCCTACTGTTTGGGACCGTTCAAACATTGTTTCATGCCTTGGCAGTTGGATAATGGATCAAAAACACCTTCAAACACCTTCTTCTTCATCATCTGGGGCATTTGGTGGGCTAGGAATGCTGTTATTTTTGAGCAAGTGAAATAAGATATTTGGAAAATCAGCTCCAAAATCTTAACTTACTATTAGGAGTTTTCATTCTCTTCATTTTCCGTCCCCAAGTGTCCTCCTCCTCCCTGTGACATATGGTTTGTGTTTCCTAATGGTTTCTTTGATGGGAGTTCCTCTTTTGTTCTCTTTTGTTGTGGCATGGTCATTCACCTAGGGCTAGCACACACTTTCCATTTCCATTGGCACTGTGGCATTGGCTCCAATACTCGAGTTGAGATACTTGGACTTTGGGGTGTTTTGCACTATGTTATTTGGCTTTGTCTGCAGACACTGACTATATTTGGAGATTCTAAAATTTTCATTGATTGGACTAATGAGCAGGGGTCCTTGAATTCTCCATTCCAAAACACAAAACAAGGACCCTTATCAAATAGTTCAACTACATATATATTTCCCATATCTATCAGAGCCAAAATGGGGAAGCAAATCCACTGTAAAAGGATCGATGCTACTCGAAACCTGATTGGAGCTTCTTCCAGTCATTTGAACAAAACATTTTGTAGGGGTCAGGTTATTTTGAAATATAAATTATTTTTCTAGATGTTGGGTCGAATACTCACTATGCAATTTTCTGATTATAGTCCTTTGTTTTCCAACATAATTTTTTATTATAGTCCTCTGTTTCTACAAGAGCCTGCATTCTCCCACATGGAAGGTCATATGTAAACTGTCATTTTTTTGTGGAATGGTCTGGTTTTTGGTCTCTAGGTCTCATCGGACAACGTATGAGAATAGTTTCTTCTCAGATTTATGTACTTCCTCTGCACTTTTAATAGAAAGTTGTTTTTTTTTTGTCTTGAAAAAAAAAAACTCCATTATTATTTTATTTGTGAATGGACTATATCTATATGATAAATGAAGTTTGTATCTTAATATCCTTGTGTGTTATATTATAGACCCAATATTCCATTAAAATATAACTCACACCATACTATATGATGCCTTATATTTTAGTAATTCCACTTCCCATGTCAAATGATGTCATAACTAGGCAAAGTTACACTCACCAAACATTTAGTTCTATGTCAAATCTAATTCAAATAGGAATATGTTGAGATTGAGTATTCTATTTTTGTTATGTTTTGAGTAATTTAAAATAAAATCATCATAATTACAAAACATTTTTTTTTTTTTTTTTGTATAACTGTTTATATTTTTTTATATAAAATATATAAAAAAGATATATATTTTATCATAGAAAAATAAAATAAATTTGTTTTAAAAATTGATATTTAAAATATTATAAAAATTAACTCATAATTTTTTTCCTCCATACCATTTGTACTTTTGAATATCATTTTGATTTAAAGATTTAATGATACCATATTCGCCTATGTACAAGAAAGTTTTACGTCGACTACTCTTATTTTCCATTTTTGTGTTTGTCAACTTAATTGTCTTAAATTGATTACATAAATTATTGACCGGAGTTGGTAAACTTATGAAGTGCAAGTGCACAATATATGCTAGAAGCCTTTTTATTAAGTTGGATCTATTAATTGATTAAGTTGTTGGAAATGTGTCTTTAAGTTTGTATTCCTCTTTCAAAATGAAATTAGCATTGCTATCTAGTGAAAATAAAATGATTATGAATTTAAAGCAATATTTCTTACTTGAAAAATGAAACCATAAAGAACTCACACTTGCAAAAATAAGCTCACACTTGCAGAATTAAAACTATATTAACTCACACTTGCAGAATGAAAACTAAATTAACTCTCACTTGCTGAATGGAAACTAAATTAACTCTCACTTGCTGAATGTAAACTATATTAAATCACTCTTGCTTCAAAATTGGAAGTTCAAGAAATTAAATGCAAATAAACCACTCCTCTTATGAAATTAAACTAAGAAAACTTTTGAATAAAAATGCTCTGAACATAAAGCTGAAAGAAATCTATATACCCAAATCTATAAAGAGAAACATCTTATGCTATGAAGTTGAAATGATTTTTAATGAAATTCCAAAGACATCACAAGGAAATCGTTGGTATTTTGAGATTCAAATCATCTTTAGAAACTATAAAAGAGAGTTAAGATTAAACTAAGATAAGGATAAATCTATGAATTATGAAATGAATATACGTGAGATTGTTAAAACAAATAATAATAAAAAAGGAAAATCTACAAGTTGAAAACCCTCATCGTTTGCAAGGGCCCTCCACAAACATACGGTCTCAAGCTTCAACGAATAGTACTGTGCATCAAGTCTTCAAAAGTGCTTCCATTAAATAAAAGCACGGAGTTTCAAAATGATTACAGTTGAAAAATATTCAGTCATCATCGTCCCCTGGTTTGTCCTGCCTTACTGTATTTATAAAGTCCATTCAATAAATGTTTGAGGCTTTCATGCCTACTTTTGGCTAATAGATTTCTAATTCAAACTTATCAAATTGAGATTCCTAATTTTATCTTCTAACAGATATCGATTTGCTATTCGACAAAGCAAATTGTGAGGCATTTTCATCTCAGACTCTTGCTCGCTTGCTCCATCTACGTGTTGACTTTTCTCTTTGACCACACGATTTAGGCTTTCCTCTAACGATTTGGTGTAGGTAGATAGGAGGAGATTGTTGAGGAGATAAACCTCTTTCTTTCCTTGAACGGAACCTCGAACCCTGTTCAACAATGGAGTTGGTTGCAGAAACAGATGTTAGCTGCAGAATTGCACGAATCTAGTAGCCAATGTAAAATTTAACTTAATAATAAGGAACATTTTTGAAATATGAAAAATAGGATAATTATTACCTTACCTATGTCAAAAACATGCAATTCAATGCCTATCAAGTAAAAATAATGGTCAAGGAGAAGGAAAATTAGTGAAGAGTGTCAAGATGAAGCATTCATGAGGCTCTAAATTCCCCCACACTGAGGTCATTGCATGTCCTCATGCAAAAATGTGAAAATTAGTGCCCTTTTCAACTACTGCATCTCCTTTGAAACTCAAGCTAGCACATCTAAATTTGTCTTTTTCACCTTTTTCCTTTCCACTGCCATCCTTGGCTTCTTCATTAGAATTTTGTATTTTAGATTTATCACTTTTCTTTTATGGACCTTATTCTTTTGTTTGAACTTCTTATTTTTATTATACCACAAGCCCAAATGTAAGAGAATAATGTCGTTTTGGGTTCTTTGGATTTCATTCTGCATCTTCAAGGATTCATGTTCCTTTTGTATGTGTCTATTTAGCATCTCCATCTCAAATATTTCTTGTTTTAAAATATTTATGACTGGAGGTTCTTGTGGGCTACTAGACTGATCTTCTTTTTCATGCATTGTTGAACCAGATGTATTTTCTACAACTTTCTTTTTTCGATATAGTCGTATATCTCTTGTTGTACTGGATCTATCTCTAGTGTTCCCCAGCCTGGGCTTTGAATGGGTGAAATGACAATAGGTGAGGAAGTCCTTTTCTTCTCCGTTTCCTCATATTCCATGAATTTTAGAGATGGTTCCTTCAGTGTTGATTAACCCTATAACTTCTTCTCACATTTGAGGGAGGAGGGTGTTTGATTTGAATTATTTTCTTTTCTGTTTTGACCTCCTATATCTCCTTGGATGTGTTTTCTTATTCTTTTATGACTTTCTCTCTTCTAACAGTTTTCTTTTTTACTCTTCCTAAATTTTTTACAGTAGGAATTTCATCCTTTGATTGTTCCTGGGGGTGTTGTTGAGGTAACTTTTGAATAGGGCTTTCAGATACTCTTTTTCTCCCTCTTTTTTCCTTTACTACTACTGGCATGTTCTCTTCTTCTCCCTTAAAATGGTTTCTAAGTAGGAAGTTTTCCCAATCATCTTCTAAACCCTTAAGGTGGAACTCAATAAGCATTTTGATGAGGCCATGATGATACATAGTGGTTTCTATAAATATAATCTTTTTTTGTACATTTCTTGACATTTTTCTTAAGTTATTCAATAAAAAGTATGTGAGATTGATCTCTTTTCCTTCCAGAAAATGCATCATTCAGTGAATGTGATAAAAGAACATGCAACCAAACCTTCCTTCACAAGAGATAAATTTTTGAATAACCAGTAATAGATTTATCCATTTAATTTTAAGTCCAGTGCTTGGGATTCCTTTCTTGAAAATGGATATGTCTATACCTGGATTCTTTAAGAAAATTCTCCATTCTTCACTTTCTGTGTCTCTGTTTTTAAACCATTGTTCTCCTCCCATGGATAGGCTGGTAGCTTCATCAATAAGGGACTCTGTCACTATGAATTTAATATCTCCAATCTCAACTTCTACTCCATCAAAAGCTTTGGTGAAGGATTTGGTCACCTCTTTGTTGAAACCATCAAATTTCTCAATGAAATGTAGCCACTACGCTTTCTGCAACATCTATTTCACTTGCGGGTAAACTTCCATGAACTTTCTTCCATTCAGTTCAAAACTCAAATGAACCCATGATAAAAAAAAAATTGCCTCTGACTTGCTTCTTAACAGAAAATGGATCAAGGTTTCAGAATGAGGGGTTTCGGCAAGGGTATAAAGAAAAATGAGGACGAGAGATGAATGCGTGAAGTAACCTTTTCTAGAGTATTTAATGAATGTGAGTTGGCGATTTCGGCGATTTCTTTAATGAACTCGAATTTGAGTTGGGATTGTTGTGAAATCATTGTTGATAAATGACAATGTTATGGTGATATGACCAAAATATCTTTCAATCTTAGGCAATGTTTTTTTTTAACCGATGGTACAATCATCATAAAATTCATATACTTAATGTTTATTTACCCTTATTACTAAATTAAATGTTTGCATACCTTTGCATACCCTTACATTGATATTTATGACCTTTGTTTTCTCCTTTCTTCACTGTCTTCAGGTGCTTTCAAGAATGGATTTAATCACTACTTCAGTTGCTCAAATTGGTGGTTCTTGTTAAACATCAGCTACAGAATTATGTGAAAACTGCAGATTTCTTGCTATTCTATAACTATTTTATCTAAAAAGAAAAAGAGGAACAAAAAGAAAATGGGAATGGGAAAGAAAATTTAGAATGCCAAAATTACTTGGTTTTCACCCTAAATTTTTTGTATATACATGTCAACAGTATTGGTTTTCATGTTTATACAAATTTTATTACATATTTTATATCAATTCTTTTTTTTTGAGAAAAGAAAAAGATTTATAAGTCAAGTTGGAGGAGAAGGAAAATCCTTCTTAACCAACTAGAAATCAATATTGTCTTGCAAATGTTTGATAAACTCCTCCTTTGTCAACGACTTATGATAGATTCTTAATCGATGACCATTCAAAAGTAAAGTGGTTCTTTCTTCATTAATAGTTCTGATCCTAACTGCACCATTATCAAAGACTGTTTCAATCTCATAGGGCTCAACCAAATGAGTTTGAAATTTACTTGGAAATCTTTGAACTTTGAATCAAAAAGTAATGCCCAATCTCCTGGCTGGTACTTTCTTTCTTTGATATATTTTTCATGCCATCTAGATCTCCGTTGTTGAACTAGACTGGTTCTTTGGATTGCATCAATAGGAAACTCAATAGGAAACAAGACTTTCTTTCCATAAACAAGCTCATACGGAGTGTGCCCTGTGGTGTTTCTCCATGTGGTACGGTATGCCCATAAAGCTTCTGGAAGCTTTTCTGCCTAGTCTCTTCTATGCAGATGCACAATTTTGGTGAGAATTGCTCAAATTACTTTATTGGTGGACTCCACTTGTCCATTTTCTTGTGGATGGTATGGAGTGGACTTCCGATATTTGATTTTGTACTCCTCCATTATCTTCTGTACCAACTTACATGTGAATTGAGTACCTTGATCTATAACAATTTCCCTTGGGAAACCAAAATGAGTAAAGATATCCTTGAAAAGAAATGAAACTACAACGTTTTCAGTAGCAAAAGGAAGTGCTTTAGCTTCTACCCATTTTGTAACATAATCGATGCAAACAAGAATGTACCTTTTCTGTCTCGATGATGAATTGATTGGACCAACAAAATCTAGAGCCCATTTTTCAAAAGGCTCAATAAGTACCTGAGGCTGTAGAGGCATTTCATCAAAGGGAACATGTTTCCCCATCCTTTGACAACTATCACATCTCTTGACATACTCCTTCGCATCCTTAAAAAGGGAAGGCCAATAGTATCCTAAGAGAAGGACTTTGTAGGAAGCTCTTTTTTCAGCGAAGTGTCCTCCACATGGGTCATCATGACAAACTTTCAATATCTCTGGTGCTTCATCTTCTCTAACACACCTTCAGATGATCAGATCTAGCCATGTTTTATACAATTCTTCATTTATCCACAAATACGATGCACTAATTTGAATTACCTTCCTTTTTTCTCGAGGAGATAAATATGATGGTAACTTCCCTCTAGCCAAATAATTAGCAATATCTGCAAACCTAGGTGATTTAGTAGACACTGCAAAAATATATTCATTAGGGAAATTTTCTTCTACAAGTACATCATTATTATCATTTTGAATTATAAACAAAAAGTTAGCAACTGTATTT
Source organism: Pinus taeda (assembly GCA_000404065.3). Lineage (NCBI taxonomy): Eukaryota > Viridiplantae > Streptophyta > Pinopsida > Pinales > Pinaceae > Pinus > Pinus taeda. The sequence continues at coordinate 202,443 of APFE031625540.1, read as the reverse complement.
TGTTTCCCAGGTCGATCCAAAATAGCGATGTTAAATTCTTGCAAAAACAACAACCATCTTGCAATTCTGCCATTAGTGACAAGTTTATTCATTAGGTACCTAATTGTAGAATGATCTATATGTACAAAAGTTTTGTAGCCAGTAATGTAATGTATAAATTTATTGATAGCATGGACAACGTCTAAAAACTCCTTTTCTGTTACAGTATAATTTAACTTTGCAGGAGTCAAATTTTTACTAGTGTAATAAATGGAATGAGTTAATTCCTTTTGTCCTAGTACAACTCCTAAAGCTATGTCTAAAGCATAAGTTGAAATGTGAAAAGGTAATTTGCAATTTTGTCCTCTAAGAATGGGTGCTTAAGATATTTTCTCTTTTAATGTTTCAAAGGTATTTTGGTAATCAAAATTCCAATTGAATTCACAGTCTTTTATGAGAAGTTTGAAAAGTGGAGATGCAATTTTTGTAAAGTTTTCTATGAATATTTTATAATAACGAGTGAAACCAACAAAACTTCTAACATCTCGTTGACAGGTTGGAATTGATAATTTAGAAATAACTTCTACTTTATATGTGTCCACTCTAATTCCATTTCCTAAAATATGGGTCCTAAAACAATTCCCTCAATAAACATCATAAAACATTTTTCATGGCTTACTGAGAGATTTTCCTCTTTACATCGAATGAGAACTTTTTCCAAAATTTTAAGAGATTCTTCAAAATAATTTCCATAAATTGTAAAAACACCCATATACACTTCCACACAATCATGAATTAGATCAGAAAAAATGCCTAATACTGCTCTTTGGAATGTTGTAGGTGCATTACATAATCCAAAAGGAAGTACTCGGTAAGCATAAGTTCCTCGTGGGGAGGTAAAGGTAGTTTTATCTTGGTCTTCTAGCACTACTTGGCTTTGATTATACCCACTAAAACCATCTAAGAATGAAAAATGTTTCTTTCCTGCCAATGCATCTAAAACCTTATCTATGAAAGGAAGTGGAAAATGATGTTTTAAAGTGGCTTTATTAAATTCCCTATAGTCAATAAAAACTCTCCATTTTCCATTCTTTTTAGGAACAATTACTAAGGGTGAAACCCACTGATTATTTGATATTGGATAGATAGAATTGACATTCAACAGTTTTGGTAGTTCCTCAACAATTTCCCTTAGATTTGGATTCATTCTTCTTTGAGGTTGTCGAATTGGGTTGGAATTTTCTTCAATGTAGATATGACGTATACAAGTATTAGGATCAATTCCCTTCATGTCAGTATATTCCCATGCATAGGCAGAGGAATCTTGTAACATCTTTATTAATTCTTTCTTTTGAAATTCTCCCAAATTATTGTTGATATTCAAAGATTTTCCTTGAAAGATTTCAATTGTAGAATTGCCAAATTTTCCATAGAATGCAAGGATAGTTTACGAGATCATAAATATTCAATATTGTATTGTTCTTGAAAACTCTAACTAAATTCACAATATGATGAAGATTCATTTTTTTTCTATTAAATTCAAAATTTGATCTTCATCATCTATTTGTGAAATAGAAAATATTGGTCTTATATCAATGTCATCATCTATTCATTCTTCATTTTCAACCTCTATTGTTGTTTTTGCAGGTGGATATAGTGTGAATTTCTTTGTTGAGCTCTCATAAAAAATGAACATATCACCAGATCTACACTTATAAAAGCATCGGATGTAGCTAGCCATGGTCTTCCTAGAATCAATGGATGTCCTCCTAAGTTATTCTTGGGTCTTAAAATCATAAAATCGACAGGGTATTCCCAAGAATATAAGGATACATATATATCCTCTAATACACCATCAGGTTTGATTATAGATCTATTTGCCAATTGTAACAGTGTAGGTGTATATTGAAGATTAGAAAGTTTTAATTGATTCACAGTTTGTTTACTTATGATGTTTATAGCTTCTCCTAGATCAATAAATGTATTTGGGATCTCTACACCATTGATGTTTGTTTTCACAATGGGACTTCTTGGATCAAGATATTTATGGATTGTTGTCTTACCCCTCATGATATCTGCAACTTTCCAACTAGTTGGATTATTTTGATTTATTTTCTTTTTCTTCCTGGTCTTTTTATGCTAAATTCCCCAATTGTCTTTGTGAAAATTGGTACTTCCTTAATGGCTTGGATTAAAGGAATCTTTATGCAAACATTATTCAATTCATCTAACATGTCATAATCAGGCAATAAAATATGTTTTTCTACCCCTTCATCAATTTTTAATCTCTTGGGAAAAGGTGGTTTTGAAACAGATACTGAAGGTTGTTCCATAATAGGAGTTGAGTTATTTGAATGTGTTGGAATCACTTGTTTTTGAGTTTTTTCTTTTTCATTAAGAGACTTCTCTTCTTCAAAGATCTTTTCTTTCTCAATTTCTTGAATAACAACTGATGGGGAATTTTTCTCTAATATTCTACCAGATCTAAGTTGAACATTGTTTAGATCTCGTGGAGTTATCATGTAAGTTTGAAAATTTTGTTCTTCCATATCGTAAACAGGTTGTGAGTTTTTATTATTGTTCAGATTTGGGAGTGGTTGGGAAGGAAATTGGTTTGGTCTTTGAGGAAATGGTAATGAAAATCGTGGATTCAAATTGTGAGGTTGAGTTTGCTGAACGAGATGAGGATAATATTGTGGAGGAAAAGTAAGATATGATTGTTGAAATTGTGGAAATTGAGGATACTGAGGATATTGAGGGTACTTTCCATAAGGATTTTTCCATCCTTGTGACCAATGTTCTGACCAAGATTACTAAGGCATTGGGGCAGTCCAATTACTTTGTGATGATTGTGCAAATGGTCGAGTGTTAAAGCCTTGAGTTGTATTTTGCTGTGGATTCTGCCAAGGTATTTTAGCAATAAAACAAAGAGGATCTACCCGATTTGGTACTCCTTCTTCTTGATAGACAACTTTAAGACCTAGTATTAAGGGACATTCTTTTGTATCATGATTTTCCACACATATAACACAAGTTTCTAGACTCTTTAAATCAAGAGGACATTCTCTCAAGGCATGTTTCTTTGTGCACTTAGGGAAAAAAATGGACAATGCAACATTTTCAACTTTTTGCTTTTTTTTTTGTATTTTAAGGGTGTCAATTTGTTCACTAAGACTCCCAAAAATATATGTTTTAAAATTATCAAGAAAATTTCCTAATTCCTCTATACTTACTCTCCCAGCTACAGATTTATTAATCCTTGATAAAAGAGGATCTCTTGGATTTTTCTTGGTTCTTTCTTTGCCTCTTGAAATGTGTATGCATAACTCACAAATTTCTCCTAGTGACAATTGAGAAATGTCTCCCTTACCCATTAGATTGAGAATATCATTCGACTCATCTCCAATGGATTTCAATAAGAGAGCTTTCAAAGTTTCCTCATCTAGATTATTCATTTTTTCCCTTTTAACATTATAAGAAAATTTTTCAACGAAGTCTTCAAGATTTCCATCTTCTTTCTTTACCATTTTAAAGACTTCATCCTTAATATTATGGGGCATACAGTAGTCCTTATATTTCTTTAAGAATGTAGTTTTCATTTGTTCCCATGTACTTATGGATTTTATTCCTAAACTCATAAACCACTCTAATGCTACATCTTTAGGGGTTGCAGGGAATAATTTCAACTTTTGAGCATCATGCAGATAATCATATGATCTACACAAGACTTCAAATTCAAAGAGAAATGTTTCAGGATATTCACTCCTTAGTCCATGAAAGTTTGGAAGGATAGAGGGTGATATATTTTTCATTGTCACAATTGTATCTTCATCAAGAATAGGAAATCCAAAGGGTTCTAGATTTATATCTTCTCCTCTTCCTCTTCCTCTTCCTCCATCTCTTCCACCTCCCCTGTTCCTCCTCTTCCTCCTCCAATCCTAGTTTGTTCACCATTCAAATTATGTACCTCTCCTTCCCCTTCTTCAACCATTGTAGATTCTTCAGAGCTAATAGAGGGTTATGGTTCCAATCTCGGGTTTTCAATTTCCTCTAGTTCCTCTGGTTCTTCTATCAATGGTTTGTTAAAATAGGTTTCTTCTTCCTCTTGTCTAGTAGGAACTTCCAGCTCTTGAGCTAGAAGTTGTTCTCCAGTTGAAGATAGGAAAATTACTCATGTTTTTGGGGATATGGGATCTTCTTCATCTATTATGGCTTTTGTTGATGAAGTTGGTGAATCTCTAGGTTGGATTTAGGATCTTAATACCTCAAGGAGTTTGTGTTTTCTTGTTATGGATGGAATTTGATTTTGTGTGGGTCATGTGCACTACGAGGTCATGGTGGGGTAAGTGATGTTGTTGGAATTAGAGTCTTTCCTCTACCTACAAATCTACCCCTAGAGTCTCTTTCCCTATGCATATCATTTTTTTGTTTTTGTTGTTTGATTTTTTTATTATTATCCAAAATAAATAAAGACTTCTGTTTACACCTCCCTCGCAATGATGCCAAAATGTTTGTCAACTTAATTTTCTTAAATTTATTACATAAATTATCAACAGGAGTTGGTAAACTTATGAAGTGCAAGTGCACAATATATGTTAGAAGCCTTTTTATTAAGTTGGATTTATTAATTGATTGAGTTATTGGAAATGTGTCTTTAAGTTTTTATTCCTATTTCAAAATGAAATTAACATTGCTATCTAATGAAAATAAAATGATTATGAATTTAGAGAAATATTTCTTACTTGAAATAATGAAACCATAAAGAAATCACACTTGCAAAAATAAACTCACACTTGTAGAATGAAAACTATATTAACTCACACTTGCAGAATGAACACTATATTAACGCACACTTGGAGAATGAAAACTATATTAACTCACACTTGCATAATTAGAATTAAATTAACTCTCACTTGTTGAATGGAAACTAAATTAATTCTCACTTGCTGAATGAAAACTATATTAACTCACTCTTGCTTCAAAATTGAAAGTTCAAGAAAGTAACTGCAAACAAACCACTCCTCTTCTGAAATTAAACTAAGAAAACTTTTGAATAAAAATGTTTTGAACATAAAGCTAAAACAAATCTATATACCCAAATCTATAAAGAGAAACATCTTATGATATGAAGTTGAAATGCTTTTTAATGAAATTCCAAAGGCACCACAAGTAAATCGCTAGTATTTTGATGATTCAAATCAGATTCAGAAACTATAAAAGAGAGTTAAGATTAAACTAAGATAAGAAAAAAATCTATGAATTATGAAATGAACATACGTGAGAATGCTACAACAAATAATAAAGAAAAGGAAAATCTACAAGTTAAAAACCCTCACTGTTTGCAAGGGCCCTCCAAAAACATACGGTCTCAAGCTTCAACGAACAGTGAATTGTGCATCAAGCCTTCAAAGGCGCTTCCATTAAATAAAAACGAAGAGTTTCAAAATGATTACAGTCACAAAATATTCTTTCATCGTCGTCCCCTGTTTTGTTGTGCCTTACGATATTTATAAAATCCATTCAATAAATGTTTGAGGCTTTCATGCCTACTTTCGCCTAACAGAGTTCTAATGCAAACTTATCAAACTAAGATTCCTAATTTTAGCTTCTAACAGATAGTGATTCACTCACGAATTACTATTCGGCAAAGAAAATCGTGAGGCTTTTTCATCTAGGACTCTCGCTTGCTCCAACTACCTGTTGACTTTTTCCTTTGACCACACGATTCAGGCTTTCTTCTAATGATTTGGTTCAGATAGATAGGAGTATATCATTGAGGGGATAAACCTCTTTCTTCCCATATCTTTCTTTCCTTGAATGGCACCTTGGACCCTGTTAAACAATGGAGTTGGCTGCAGAAACAGATGTTAGCTGCAGAATTGCACGAATTCGGTAGCCAATGCAAAATTTAACTTAATAATAAGGAACATTTTTGAATATGAAAAATAGGATAATCAGTACTTTATCTTTGTCAAAACCTTGCAATTCTATGCCTATCAAGTCAAAAATAATGGTCAAGGAGAAGGAAAATGAGTGAAGAAGAGTGTCAAGATGAAGCATTCCTGAGGCTCTACACTTTGTTATTAGGTTCTTGAGTTGGATTTTGAGTTCTCTATGAACCATATTAGATAATAGATTGAAATGTTGATTGACGGTTGTGTATCCTTACTCAAATCTAAATAGACCTGAGCACAACAAATTAATATACACTATGCATGTGTGGTAAAGCCAAACTAATAAATATTTAAATGGTAAATTATTTATACACAAAACAATAAATTTTTATTTTGTAAATTAGTAGGAGATGAACAAATAGTTGAGTTATCTAATTTGTTAGGTGAGTTATCTAAAATGTAAGTTGTTTGTTAGGTTAGAGTTTATCTATTATATGTTTAAAAGGTTTTTTTTCCATTTTTTTTAGTGGAATGTATTTAAAATTTAGTAGGGATTTGTTGAAATCAAAAGTTTGAGTTGTGAACTCTTCACAATTCTAATGGTGAACTATTCAAAATTCAAGTGCTTCAACATTTTTTTAAGACGTTGAATCGCTATATACAATCAAAAGCACATTTTAAATAATAAAAAATTAAGATTTGACCAAAAAATGTTTTGCTAAATTCCTATTAATTTTTTCAAAATATATAGTAATTAAACAAAGTCATTCATTATTACAATAAGAGAGGAATTTGAAATCATAGAAAACTTCTGATAGTCGATTTCAAGTGATGAAATAATGATGCAATGGTGCTTCCCTGATGGGGGTGTTTCCCGGCATCAATCCACCAAAATTGTATATGAAACCACTCTTTGACGGTGAGAATACACAGATGGTAAATGAGTCGAATGCAAAAGTTTGTGCATATAGAGGCAATCCTTGGAGAGTGCGCATTGGCCTTTACTTGTCTCAAAACAGGATACACGTGGTGTTTCATGGTTACAAGTTATGGCTTCGTATGGCTGGGGTCTCTTCATATTTATAGTGCGAGGGTGGGAGATTGGGTTTTTGATCTCGCAAGGATCTTGGACCTTCCATTTTCTCAAACGGTTAGCCATGGAGTTGCTACCATATGATGGAGTGGAAGTGGCAACGAATTTCCTTGATAGTCAGTCACAGTTCATTTATGACCTACCATGATACAATGTCCTGGGATGGCGAAGCCCTAGGGGAAGAAATACAATTGGCATTTGTCTTGCGCACTACAGTGAACCTAGTTCTTCTAAGGTAAAATATCTAGTTTGTCCACAGTTATATATACCAACTCGATTATTTTTCAGGACGACATAAATTAGTTTCCTTTCTCTCTAGGAATTTTCTAGAGATACGTCTTTTATTATGTACTTGGTTCTCAGTTGTTTGTTTTACTCCCATGAGATTTCCCACTCTCACATTCTCATGTCAAAATCTCGAAGGTTCGGGGAAATTTAAGTTCCATAGCAGGTTCTCAATTTACTTCTAGTCTTGTCGTCTTAAAGTCATATGTCTATCTCTGAGTCTGAGATGCTTCCGCATAGAGGAAAAATATTTTTCGTGTGTTTTTTCACATAATAGAACATTTGGTTCATCCTTTGAACTGGTGGTTGTCCTCCCAACGGAAGAACTTCAATCCCTTGAACCCTATGATATTTCGTCCAATTTCCTTGTATTGGTCTATGGAGTCTAGTATAGTGGGTCATTTTCCATCTGGTTTTAACGTCGTCTATTTTCAAAATTTTAAAAGGTCAGTATTGAAACAAGAAGGTGACCTATCGTCTCCTCTGGTCGTAGTGGCCTATAAGGGTATTAGTTTTTCTTTGGTTCTAGTAGGTAATGGTTCCAATGTCTCTTCTGGTCAAGGACCACTCCTTCGTAGGTTCCTTGATGAATTTTTAATAGAAATTGAAGTGGGTATTTTCAAGTTGTTTGTCACTTCACATTTGGTATTTCGTGTCTTCGAAGGATTCCACTCTTCAGTTCATTGTAATAGTTGGTTTTGTCAACTTTCCCAAAATTTCATTGTTTGGTCAATTTACAGGTATCGAGTTTTCATGGCACCTTGCCAATGATTTTCCAGTCATAGGGGAGGCACTCCAGAGGCATCTTCTTCCAGACACCATCAGTTGTTTGGCTGGGAGTTAGCTGTGAACTTTTTTTATGTGGCTCCTATGGAAGTGAGAAAATAAATATGCACTCTGGAAGCCAAGGAGTTTTGGGATTGGATGTATCACTCAAATACTGAAATTTGCAGTGGTAACACCAAATGGGTACCAGATAAAGGAAAATTGAGGAAATGAAGGCTCTATTTTCTACATTATATTTCAACACACAAACAGATGGAGACTCTTCATAATATGGTGCTTTGTGACAAGTAGGTTGATAAATACAAACTCTTTGTAGGGCACGAGGAGTTGAAGAGGATACTGATGGACATATATTATTATATGGATGATATTTTGGTCAAACTGAATAGATTTGAGTGCTATATAGTCTCTAATTTGGATACTGATTCAAATACTCCTCAAAATGAGGAAGCAATCATCAATGTCCCACCCCTCAACGTGGTCAACGTAAACTCCTCTCCAGATTATCTAGTGAGCATCTTGGATGAATAAGTCCATTTCCAACTTAGTTTCTTTCTTCTGGAATGTCATCAAGTGGCTGTTTTTGGGTTCTTAGTACTATCTACTTCTTATCATGCTACTTGTTGCTAGTCCATGAATGCTTTTCTATCAGTATCTATGATAGTTTTGTATGGTTGGAAATCCACCACGTAAAGCGATAACAATTGGGTGGTTGCTCCTTTTCTTTTCTTTTTGCAAGTTACTGGTCATTTGACCAGGTTGACATTGTGCTTCAAAGACTTACCAACATAATTTTGGTTTTTGGATATTATGGATATTAATAGAAATCAACAGTTGGATATTACCAAAAAAAACATGAGGCCATGTGCTTTGTTATGAGTCCAATTATTGGTGTACTCTTCCTAAAAAAATAATAATAATGTTTGTAAATAATTACAATATTTTATAGCTTGTTTTCATTATAAGTATCTTTCATAAAATATGTTTTTTCCCCAAGGAAAAATCGTAATTTCAATTAATGAAGAAAATGAAAATAGTTTGTAGTAGATATTGAGATAGCATATCCATATGTCTCTGAAAAAGGTAACTATAGATCTTTGTCCATAGTAACTATGAGATCCTACTAACTCAAAAAACAAAAAATACAGAAGTTATAAATATGTTTGCATTGATGCCATCGTCATCATGATACTTTATATACATATATTCAAATAAAAGAAGTTGTGCATAATAACATAAGTATAAAAGTAGTGATAAAAATATGAGCTGCTATTTTCTTGTCTTTGTCATGACTAATCACTATTTGCATGCCCTATAAGGTCGATGAATAGACGGTGATAATATTGGTAATGTTCTGAACCATTATATTCATGAATTACCCATGTGCCCGACTCTTGTTGCACACCTTCTTTGGATAGATTCTTTGGATAGATGATCAACAATTTTGTTCCTCCCTGTAAATATGGAAACATGTAATTTGCTCAAATTGTGCTTTGATCATAAGGGTTTCTTCCAACAAATTTATGAGTGTGTGTGTGTGACATTGAGATGTTCGATTGAACCAGTTAATAAAAATTTTGGAGTCACCAAATACCTGAATCTTCTTGCATTCATTTTCCAGAGCATATATAAGAATAATTTTCAAACTATATAATTCAGAAGAAGAAGAAAAAAAAAACCCTGGTTCCAAGACCAAAACCAGAACTCAATTTGAAATAGTGATCATTTTTTAGGTAAAGGATCGTGCCACCTCCATTGTTGTTTTCATATGAAGATTCATATAAATAAGCCCACGACTTTGAGGAATTGATAACTTCAACTGTTATAGTGCGGATAGGGACAAATTTTTCCACCTCCGGAATGAGATCATATATTGCAATAATTTGTGCTCCCATATTCTCATGTGTGAAATTTTGGTTTTCAAAA
>APFE031625540.1:159318-172738 GCA_000404065.3 Pinus taeda | reverse complement strand
CCAAACTGCTGGTAAGACCAAATTCGAATTTACTTCCTATAGATAGACCAAGGACTGCTATAAATAGGAAGGGACCCTGAAATGCTATTTTTAGAAATTTCACCTCTCACCCAAGGTGGCCAAAATGCTCATTGGCTAAACTGTTATTTTCAGACGTGCTATTTTTAGCAGTTCTACTTTTAGCACTTCCTAAATTTAGCATTTCTTGTTGCACACTTTTCAACAGGATTGTTTAAAATATGTCAAAAGTTTGGTTTCTATTTCATGCTAAATAGGCAACTGAAAGTGATTTAGAAGCGTATTTTCTAAGGTACTGAAACTGTTGAAAGAAGCTTGTGGAAATTTGATATACCACTTAGCTACCATACCAATGAGAGTTCTCTGGAAAAGATGTAAACAGATAAAATCATCATTTAAAGAGTTCGATGAACACCATAATTGATACATCATAACATTAGTAGATGAGTCTTCTCCAAGATTTCGATTGAATTTGGGAATGCCACTCAGTAATTTCATAGGAATGATCGACCACCAAGGAGAGTGGAAAATGGGAACAATTGTAATCCAGGTTAAATCTAGAAGCTCAAGAGTTGCAAAAAATGACAACTATCTATTAAATTATGCTTGGGAAGGTTGACCTTAAGGATGAAGGTTAACTTGTGGTGTAGGGTACCCTGGGTACGAAGGAATAGGCTGGGCCACATGTATTTTCATTCCTGGGTATGGAGTATTTTGATAACCGGGATATGTATAACCAAGCTATCCAAGATAAGTATGACCTCGATGAGATTGGAATGACTATGTTTGATGTTTCTGACCTTGATAAGGCATATGTTGCATAGGATTTTGACCAATAGGCGCTTTTGAGATAGCTTGGTACGAATTCCCATAGGGATTTTGCTACATCCCTACATTATGTTGACTGGTTTGTGCTTATGCCATGCCATGTACATGTTGTTGTACTTGCATTTGATGTGTAGACTAACCAAGCAGTGGGGTTTGTAAGGAAACTTGAAGATGTTGGGTAGCTGGGATTTGAGAAATCCTAGATACTGGTGGAACATGTTGCATTTGAGGTGCAACCTAATTAGGTTGACTTACTTGAGATATAACTTTGGAAGATTTAGGTATAGGTTAGCAAGTAGGAACTTGAGGTGTAGCTAGAACATGTTGAGAATTCTAGATCATGGTATACAAGGCAGCCGACTCAATTACTTATGGTGGGATAACAACCTAGTGGGGACTTCCAAAATATACCTAGAGGAATGTGGAAGAAAAGTCTGATATGCTTATCATGCATGGAGCACCATCCGATATACCCGAAGGTATGTGGAGAGCAACCCCATACACTTACATACATGGAATGGGATATCAACCCCGGAATGTAATGCTGAAAAAGAACGACAAATCCTACATTTAAATATGTCAAAACACGTCTCTAGCCTAGACCTCTAGCTATTTGCGTTAATGTTCCAAATGATGCTTAAGATTGATTTAGTAAATTTTAGAGTTTATCTTGAATTATATTTCAGTTTTCAAGGCTCACCATAAGTTCATCTAAATTCCCTACAATGCAATCTAGCATGATAATATGAACTCTTTACTTTTTGATGAAAAAATATCTATGAGAATGAAGAGATTCAAACAATAATGCAACAAACAATAGCTCCTAATCAAATTTTTTCAAATGCAACTGCTCCAATTTCCAAATTTCATTCAAAACCCTAAATGCAATGCAAAATATGCAAAATGATGATATTTTTATTTTCTTTCCTCTTAGTTCTCAAATAAAATAAAAACTAAGTTGCAACAAGATTATTGATAAAAGAAATCACGCATAGTATAACTGTAATGTAAATTTATCCAATCTAATCAACAATCAAGAAATTTTTTTGCAAAAACCTAATTGATAAGAAAAATAAAAAACCAAAGAAATTCTTACCAAAGGCTAATTGAACCAAAAACAAAAATTACGATGGATTTTCAGAAGTAAATACAAACTCAGAGACACAAAGAAAACTTTATGAACTCAAGGATAATGAGGAGCAAGGCCAAGGAATCCAATTTTTTGCTACCTATAGGATCATAATAGGTGCAGAACATACTCCAATGCATTGTAGCATAGGAACATAGAAAAAATAGGTGTGCTGAAGCGCTCTGTCTCAGAATAGGGAATGCGTCGGGGTTGTTTTAGTCAAAACATGAAACGAGAAACTGAACCAAGCCCGAAAGGGTGTTTTATTAATTTCAATTAATGTATGAGTGAGTCAATTAAGGTCACTTTAAGAGGTGAAACAAATGCTAAGATCAAGGAAACCACTAAGGTAATAATTGATCCCCAGTGGAGTTGCCAATTTTTTATACGAAATCTTCACAATTGCAGATAAAGGTGAATTCCCTATATCTAGTGATCTGATCTAGAACAACAGAAGACAAAAAAATTTGAATCTCCCTTAGATAAATTAGAAAACAAGAAATAAAACTATTAGGGATCAATAACAATCTTTCCTTTCCTCCTTGCTTGTAAGCCCCAACTCTATCTCCAAGTGTTATAATTAGAACCTTCACACACAACTAAAACAAGTAGAGGATCCACAACATCCATGTAGCATAGTATAAAATCTATACTCAATGAATCAACATGGCATTGAAATACATGAGTGAAAAAATGACACAACAAATATAGGAAAACAAGATACTTTTTTATTAACAAATATAGGAGAGGGTTTACAACCATAAACAGAAGCCAACTGTGTAGATGTCTCTTCAAGTTGACTTGTCCTTCCTTGTCACAAAGCACACCTCAACATCAACCCTAATGCATGAATATGGTGACTCCTTTTAGGATCAAAGCAATAGCATGAGGGCACTATCAATTTCCAAAAGCCAACCCATACCTTATGGGAGGTAGTATATTTATAGTATGTGCATGGTAGTTTAGGATTTACCAATCTAGGCTTGAGATACACATACGATGGGAGGATGAGATCAAGAGATAAGAGATAAGGTCTCCAAGATAGGATCAAATAGGAATTCAAGATCTGCACCCATGGTAAATAGTTAAAACTACCTTGGAAGCTTCTAGAAGAGGAGGCTTTAGAGATATTTATTATTTTCCCCAAATTTCTAGAATCAATGCACTTGTATAATGTAGCAACATGTGTTGACCAACCCTAGTGCCCAGGTATGAAACATGCACTGAGCCTGGGTGTCCAATCATGCAAGGAGTGTTGGGGCTAAAAACAATGTTTTTGAGCTAATTGTTCCAAACACTCAAACTTGTTGGAGAAGTGATGTTTAGGGCTTTGTGAAGGGATTATGGCAAAGTGTTTAAGGATGTTCATTGATCCAGTTTGTAGGCCTATTGAATAGATGTGACAAAATGGCCTGTAACAATATCCTTTTAAGAATAGGGGAACCAGAGGGGCTACAATTTTTCTTGAGCTTCTCTACCTATTTAATGAATAATATTGAATCCCCAAAGACCATCAACCAATAGATTCTTATGGCATTAGCTAGTTCTAGCCCCTGCCATAGAGCCAAATATCCAACCTGGTTTATTGGTGGAAATTCCCAATCCCTAGACAAATTGCAATTCACTTTGTTAACCAGGCCCTTATTGGCAAGTGTATCTGCCACTCTATTTATTAACCCCTCTCTCTCCTACTAACTAAGCCCTTGTTGGAAAGTGTATCTGTGACTGTATCTAAGTGTTGTTTTACATGGTGAATATTGATTACCTCAAGGTGCCTTAGTTGCAAGGATATCCTTTATGGAATAGGGGAAGTGGAAGGGCTGCAATTTTTCTTAATCTTCTCTACCTATTTAATGACTAATATTGAATCCCCAAAGACCATTAACCAATAGATTCTTCTGGCAATAACTAGTTCTAGCCCCTGCGATAGAGCTAGATATCCATCCTGGTTATTGGTGGAAATGCCCAATCCCCAGACAAATTGCAATTTGTTTTGATCATTGGAGCACATAATAAACCCTCTCTCTCGTGCTAAACAATAATATTATATATATTTATATTTAAAGTTAGATTCATTGCATTAATTTTTTTTATACAATTTACAACCATAAAAAGTCTTTGCAAAATGATGTTTGATTTGAGCAAAAAAATACTAGCTAGCGCATAAATATTACAGGTAGTACTATCTTCCCATGTGAGGAAAGCCATATAAAGTTAGAATCATTGCATTATTTTTTTTATGCAACTTACAACCATAAAAAGTCTTTGCATGTTTGGTTTGAGCAAAAAAAGACTAGCTAGGCCATGAATATTACAAGTAGTACTATCTTCCCATGTGAGGAAAACCATATAAAGTTAGATTCATTGCATTACATAAAATTTACACAATTTATGACCATAAAAAGTCTTTGCAAAATGATGTTTGGTTTGAGAAAAAAAAGACTAGCTAGCCTAAAATTGTTGCAGGTAGTTGTTGGACAATTGGCATTGTCTGGATGGCTAGTGGCTTAGTGAAGATATCTGCAAGTGTATTGGCATTAATGTCAACAATCATGCTGGGGAGATGTGTTGGGTAGTTGGCATTGCCTAAATGTTGGTAGGAGTGTTGGCATTGATGTAAACCAAACTAGCATGGCTACTTGTCATAGCAGATGTTGGCAGTGATGGTCACGATGGAATCCCATGATAGCTGCAGGCTTCATGTAGAAAATTATCATAGTAGCAGGTTTATTGGAAAAACCATAAAATGATGACTACTGTGTTGGCCAGGATGGAATCCCATGGTTGTTGAAGTGCCTTGTAAAAAATCATCACAGTAGCATGATTACTGAAGAAGCCATAAAATTATGACTATAGTAATGGCCTAGATGGAATCCCATGGGATCCCTAAGCTTCATGTCGAGAATCATCATTGCAAAAAGCTTATTGGAGAAGCCATAAAATGATGACTTTGGTGAATGGGAGTTCAGGATTTCAGGCACCAAATAATGGCATATATTTTGCAACAATTTTGTAGGCGACAGATGGGCTTAAAGCCTACATCAAACCCTTTTGATTGGAATGTGCCCTGAAAGAGCTTTGCAACGACATGTGGAAGTCCAAAAATGGGCTCCTGGATCAAAATATATGGTCTACTGAAGTCAAGGGACTTGATGTCTTGAGGAGGATGAAAGATTGAAATGTTGGAGGTCATAAGATCAACGCATCAAAATGTCAGAGGTTAGCATATTAGCGCAGCGGTATATCAGAGGTCTGATCACATGGGGATCCGATATTGGAACTTTGGAGCAGGCTATATCGGAGGTCAGCGTATTGGCCCATTGGCATATCAGAGATATGGATACTAGAAACATCAGGCATTAGAATGTCGGAGGTCAGCATATTAGTGTATCGGAACATCGCGGATCAGAATGTCAGAGATTAGCATATAGGTTCATAAAAATATTGGAGTTCAGAGAGTACTGGATGTTAAAGAAAGCAACATAATGGATACCAGAATATCAAAAGCATATCAACATATCGGGACCTAAGAGCAGGTCATGTTAGAATATTGGAGATCAGAGAATATCAGGACCTCAGAGCAGGGCATATTGGGTATCGAGATATAATAACTTCTTAAGAGCGAAAACTTTAGAAGTTACGATATCCGATAGTGTTGACATTACTTTAAAGTGCTAAGAAATGTTGAAGAAAATTAACAAAGGACTCTGTTGCAAAACCAAAGGTTGACGAGCCCTCTTCTCTCTCCCTAGCAAGACACATGGCAACATGAGATTGGTTCCGATAAGCTACAATTTCATCTAATGTCAACATGATGTAGCAGTACGATATGACACGTGGTAGGAATATTCAACCTTATTGGGTAGTCTAATGGGCCAGAACTGGGTGACACACGTCACCACTAAGGAGTCTCCAAGTGGAGTGATGACGTAACATCGGAGGTCGACATTTAGGAGGATGAAGATATCATAACTTTGGAGTTAGGAAAAGATCTGATAAAGGGGACTTCTGATATTGGGTAGGCACTTTTTCATGTAAATCTAAAAGAACCAAGGGTGCAAAGCAGAAGCAAAGGAAGATTTGCCCCCGAAAGGAGTCTGAAGGCTTGGCACTTATATGCTACACTAGTGGTCACATGTCCTATGATGAGAAATGCGGTGAGCGCTAAGTAGAAGGAGCTAAGACACAATCGAAACTTCACAAAAGTTATGATACAAAGGGGGCTCCAATATGGAATTAAGCCGATGGTCACTGACCTAGTCATATGAGATAGTAAACGCTCAGGGATCTAAGAACCAAGGGGTTGAGGATATTGGAACTAAGTGATATCGTAACATCCCTATTGTATGATTTACGATATGTTGTGGCTCCGATATCATAGTACAAGGTATATGGAAGATGGATGAGTTGACAATAAAGACCATGATCATGAAGAGGAGTTGGTCTCAGGATTAATGGAGACTGTCAAAGATTGCTGGGTCAAGGAAGCAAGGACCATGATTTGAGTGTTGGATCTGCCTTGATGTGTAAAAAGCCATATTTGTGCTTTGATACACACCTTATTAAGTTAAAGATATGAGTGGGTCGATAGCCGAATAATGCAGATCGACAGAGTTGGTTTATGTGTTGGCATTATGATACAAGTGTTGTCCATGATGGCAACTCACTCACATGTCATTTCAGTTTTGATGAAAGGAAACCCACAATCTAACAGGTCCATTCATATGTAACAGGGCATTGGTACAGAAGAACAAGAAGATGGAACTAAAGTCTACTAATCAGAATGAATAAGTTGAAGGTAAAGGATGGTGAAAAGCAGTTTAAGATGTATACATAGGTCCACTGAGTCAAAACAACGTATAGACGCTGGTTCACAGAACAAAAAGAGTGTATACATATACACACACTTTCACAAGAATAAAAGCGTGTATATGTTGGAAAATCAAGGAAATTCAAGACGAGACAATACTAGGGGTCAATACCATGTTATTAGCCCACAATAGTGAGCGGGGTAACGACTATTTGATCCCGTCCAAGAATACCACGGGTCCTAAGTGATTTTGGTTCGAGGTATTGAGAAAGGCCTAAAACTATATAAGGAGGAGAAGATCATAAGGCCATAGTGTGCAAGTGAAAGGGGTTTCTAAGGAATACTTCTATCTGAAGTATATTTTATGTTGCAGGGGCTATGTTTGTGATTTGATCTGAAATATTTTGTGCACCTTGAATTCAAGGTTGGATCAGGATCATGAAACCTAAAATAACTTATCATTGAATGATCTGATATTAGTTGGGCCAGATCTGATTGTGTACACCTGTTTTATTCTTTAAATGTCATGATCTGGGTTTGTCTGAAGTCCGGAATAGAAGTGAAGTTATGAGTTAATATTTGTAGATCTATACGCTGGTTCGTCTCGGTAAAAGCGTGTGTACACGTAGGTTCTACTATTTGAAGTAGCGTATAAAAAAAATCCTATTCTTCAAGATCTGATTGATCTATCTGATCAGTTCTGTTGTTTTACTGTTGTTTTTCAATGAAGTCTTCTTAGATCTCAATGTAAAATTGAATGCATAAGGAGTTTGATATCTGATTGATTGATTGTGTAAGTGAGAAGGGTGATCTCTGCTACTGCTTGTGTAAAGCTCTATAAATTGACAATAGATGTTCAATATATTTCTAGTTGGTACAGACTTGGCACAGAAGTTTTATGTTTCAATAATTTTGAAGGTATACGCAGGTTTGATTAAAGGAAGTAGCGTATACACGTAGGTTTGGTTCAGGAAAGTAGCGTACATGTTCTGATGCATGGTTTTTGAGGTTTCAGCTGGTTTTGAATGATAATGCAGGTTTCTGGATTCAGCATAGTGTTTTGGTGACAATGATCTGACTATTCTGATTAAATGATTATTGGTTGATGTAGTTTGAAAGTTCTGTTGGGTCCAGTATGAAAATTTGATGAAACAAGGCCTTCATGTGTATTGCTGTGTACCAGGAGCATCCAGTCTAAAAATTTATGAAATGTGGTCCCTGGAAGAAGAGAGAAGGTCATAGCCTTCTGTAGGTCGACGCCTACGTACTAGTAAACAAACTGGCTAGTACAAGAGCTAGGGGGTTGTAGCTCCCTTCTAGTAGAAGCTGGAAAATGGGAGAAGGTTGTAGCCTTCTGCAGGTGGGTGCCTGCATACTGGTATGAGCCTGCACTAGTACAAGATTGTAAACACATTTTCTTATTATTAAAAGAAGACATAGCAACAGGTGGTTTTCACCCACATTGGGTTTCCACCTTAAATCTTGGTGTTCATGTGTGTTGCTTATGTGTGATGGTTTATTATGTTTTTACTGCTGTTTAATAAGTTGCTGATGCACTGGTTAAAGATCAACACATGATAAATTGACTAAATCACAAGTTCTCTAGGTATATGCTAGTTTCTCTAATAACAATAGCGTATTCACGCTAGTTCACTTCATATAAGTAGCGTATATAAATCTGTTTGGGAAATGAAAAATTATTGATCTGATAATACTGATTCACCCCCCATCTCAGTATTATTTCCAATAATTGGTATCAGAGCAGGTCCTTTAGAAGAAGCTTGATCGCTTGAAGGAAGATCTTTCAAGATGAATAATCATGAAGGCATGGGATCCACTAGACCACCAATCTTCAATGGGAATAATTTAGTATACTGGAAAATAAGAACCAAAGCCTATCTACAATCGCTTGGAGCCGATGTTTGGGAAATTGTGGAAGGAGGATATCAATTTCTAGCATCGATACCTAGAGACTCTACATGTAAGAAGTTATACGAAACCAATGCCAAAGCTGCCAATACATTATTAGGAAGTCTATCAGAATCAGAATTTGTCAAAGTCATGCAGCTCAAGACAGCGAAAGAGATATGGGACAAAATCATTCAGAGCTACAAAGGAGACTCTCAGGTAAAACGTGCTAAGCTTCAAACTCTCAGAATTCAGTATGAAACTCTTAAAATTCATAGTGATGAGAGTGTTGCTAGTTACTTTTTACATATAGATGAGATTGTTAATTGTATGAAGAATCTGGGTGAAGAGATAAAGGAAGCTACTTTAGTTGAGAAAATTTTGAGATCTTTCTCGTCTAAATTTGAGTCAAAATTTTCTGCCATAGAAGAAAAACAAGATCTTCAAACTATTACTATGACTCAACTCCATGGAATCCTAATTGCCTTTGAATTGAGAAAAAGGAGGTCCATTAGATATGATAGAAGCCACTTTTAAAGCGTTAGCAAAGGGAAAAGAAAAGGAAGAGCACAATGAATCAAAACACATTTAAGAAGAAGAAGATGAGGTAAATTTTGTCAAGAAGCTTCAACGGGGTTCCCGAAGATTTAAAGGTACACTACCTTTCAAATGATTTTCTTGTGGTAGAGTCGACCATTATGATGCCAAATGTTCTCAGAAAGATAAATATGAAAAAGGAAAGGAATATGCAAAAGGAAATAGAAAACAAGTTGTGAATAGGAGTTACTATACACATGAAGATAATGATAGCTTATCCAATAGTGACGAAGATGAAATTGAACAAGATTATAGACTACTCATGGCTTATGATAATGATAATTTTTTCGATGCCTTAGAAGAGGAAGACTTCCTTGAAGAAATCACTAAACTCAAAATCTGTTTAGAAGAAAAGAATATGATAATAGATACGTTGACACACCAACTCATTGAAAGAGAAAAACACAATGAAAATCTAGAATGTGAAATTGGGTCTAAGAAAAGAACTTGAGAAGACAAAATATCTTAATCTTAGATTTGCTAAACGATCTGAAACTTTAAATGAAATCATCAAAGTTCAATGTTCTCCTCTGATAAAGATAGGTCTTGGATATACTGAAGAATTATCTCAATCACAAAAGTCGTCAGCCTCCACTAGAAGCTATCTTGATGCAGCAAAGAGCAGTGAACAGTATGTCAGTCGTCAACAAAGGCCTACAATTACTCATCAGGTAAATCGTACCCAATTTACTCCAAGGATGAATATTAGTAGAAGCTTCAACCAATAGGTAAACAATGCCAAAATATTCTATGATCGTAGAAGCTTCTTTAATGGGCAATGTTTTTCATGTCATAACTTTGGGCATATGGCTTCTCAATGTGTTGCTTACAAAACCATCATGACTAGAGAAGCACGAAATCAAAGGGGTGTAATAGGAATCAAGAAAATTTCCTATAATAATTTTTCTCTTGAAAATGAAGTAGAATGTTCGATTTGTAACAACTTTGGTCATGAAAAATCTGAATGCAGGAGAAAATTTCGGCCATCACTTCAAAAGGAGAAAACATCATTAAATCCCAAGATATGGAGAAAGAAAGAATCTCAAACAGAAATATGTGGCATAGCTCTATATGCAGAAGGACAAGAAAATTAGTGGTACATCGATAACGGATGCTCCAAACACATGACATGTGATAGAGAGAAAGTTCATTCATATAATGCTTTAGAAAAGGAAAAGAATGTCTCATTTGGAAATGACACTCCAACTGTTATTAAAGGTAAAGGTTATGTCTTCTTGAAATAAAAGGTTAAAGTTGGAAATGTCATGTACGTAGATGGTTTAAAGCATACCCTGTTGAGTGTCAATCAAATGTGTGATCAAGGAAATGAAGTTGTGTTTCGATCAAATGGATGTGTTGTTCGTGAGCTTGATACAGGAAAGACCGTGATCAAAGGAACAAGAACTCCAAAAAACTTATACATACTCAAAGTAGGACAACAAAAATTCTATCTAAGAAAAACAAATGAAAACTGGCTATGGCATAGAAGATTGGGACATCTAAGCTTTTCTCAAATAAGAAAAGCATGCAAGCTCAAGGAAGTTCGTGATCTTCCAGATATCAACATCCCAAAAAATGCCATATGCAAACCATGTCAAGTCGGTAAGCAAACCAAAGTTCACTTCAATGAAAAAGAAGGATCAACAAGTAAGCCTCTTGAAGTCATCCATACTGATTTATGTGGTCCAACAAGAAAAAGGTCACCTCATGGAGAAGAATGCTTTATTTTATTTATTGATGATTTTTCCAGGATGTGTTGGATAGGACTACTAAAGCATAAAGATGAAGCATTTGAAAAATTTAAAGCCTTGAAATCTTTAGTAGAAAATGAATCAGATCAAAAAATCAAATGTATCAGATCTGATCGAGGGGGAGAATTCATATCAGATGAATTCTTTGACTTTTGTGAACAACATGGAATGAAAAGGCAATTCTCCATCACAAGAACTCCTCAGCAAAATGGCGTGGTGGAAAGAATGAAGATAACAGTTCAAAAAATGGCTCGAGCGATGCTTGATGAATCTGGAACTCCTGCAACCTTCTGGGGTGAAGTTTCATTTTCTGCCGTGACTATTCTCAACAAAGTGAATGTTTGGGTAAATAGTAATCAAAATCCATATGAACTTTGGTATGTTAAGCCTCCTACTGTAAAACACTTTAGGGTTTTTGGAAGGAAATGTTTCATAAAAGGACTGATGAAAAACTTGGTAAGTTTGAACCTAGAGTAGACAAAGGAATTCTTCTTGGTTATTCATCCAGAAGTAAAGGATACAAATGCTATAACAAAAGACTTCGGAAAATTGTTGAAAGCATTGATGTTGTAATTGATGAAGCATGTAGAAATTCGGAACAAATTAAATCAATAGAGGAACATCACAATGAGGAAGATGGGGAATGCTTTCCCACATGAAATGAAAATGATATAGAAGAAGAAACCAATGAAGCACCAGAAGAAGATATAATAGACAGGGAAAATGCTCCATCCAGATATGTTCAGAAGAATCATCCAGAATCTCAAATTCTAGGAGAAAAAGGGTCTGGAGTATAGACAAGAAGAAATCTTACAGGGACCTCAAGTTATATAGCATTACTATCCTCCATAGAACCTCTGAATCTAAATAAAGCCTGCAAAGATGAATGTTGGGTCAAGGCCATGGATGAAGAACTTGACCAAATTGAAAAGAATGATACTTGGGACTTAGTTCCTAGACCTCATGATAAAAATGTTATAGGAACAAAATGGATATTGAAGAATAAGTTGAATGAAAATGGAGAAGTTATTAGAAATAAGGCAAGACTTGTTTGTAAAGGGTATGCTCAACAAGAAGGTATAAATTTTGAAGAAAATTTTGCACTTGTTGCTAGACTTGAAGCCATAAGGATGTTTCTTGCTCTTTTTAGTTTTTGAAAATTCAAAGTATATCAAATGGATGTAAAATCAGCTTTTCTTAATGGAGATTTAGAAGAAGAAGTTTATATTGAACAACCAGAAGGATTCATTCTTGCAAATGATGAAAAACTCCTATGCAAGCTCAAAAAGGCTCTCTATGGTCTAAAACAGGCTCCAAGGACTTTGTATTACTGCCCTGACAAATATCCACAACAACAAGGTTTCACAAAAGGTTTTGCAGATAACAATTTATACACAAAGGTTGAAAATGATAAACTGCTAACTATTGTTGTTTATGTTGATGATATAATCTCTGGTAGCAATGAAGAATCCATGAGTCGGAATTTTGCTTTAGTAATGCAACAAGAATTTGAAATGCCCTTACTTGGTGAAATTACTTATTTTCTTGGTCTACAAGTACAACAAACAAAAGATGGTATCTTTCTTTCACAAACCAAATATCTCAAGCAGATCTTGAAGAAGTACAGAATGGAAGATTCTAAACCAGTATGTATTCCAATGGTAACTGTATGCAATCTTAGTTCTAACAATGAATCACTAGCAGTAAACCAACCAACATACAGATCTATGATTGGAAGTTTTCTTTATCTATGATCTCGCTGCACACAACTACTTTGGATGATGCAAACGTTGCAAGACATTCAAATCACATGTACTACATGTAACAACCCAAAATAAATATATAATTAACTTATTAACATTAAACTTAAATCAGAGTGGCGCTTACCTAGCCAAATATGTAATTAATTAACTAAATTCAAACTATGAATAATGCTTACCTGTGCTTACCTATGGTAGAAGTAGGCCTACCGCAACAAGGTTTTGGGGATGACTCTCCAACCAACCGTAGGCTCAATTGTGCAAGGATTTGCTACAACTAGCCACACCCGAGCCCTCAATCAACGTACTACTCCCAGTGACTCCTAAGTCTTAGAACACCATTCTCCCAAGAGAATGAAAGATATAATCTCCGAATGATGGAATGTAGGAATGCCTCTCATCTTCCTCACCATCTATTAAATAGAACATTGGAAGGGGAACCACATGCACACACTCCATGTGTCTCCATGCAACTTTCTTTTGATTTTTAGCTTTCTTGTTTTATTTCTTTGCTTTTCTTTAGATTTTTAGCTTTCTTGTTTTATTTCCTTCTTTTTGATAGTTTTCTTGTTTTATTTCTATTTATTCTTATTTAGAGTTTTAGTATGGTTATTACTAT
>APFE031625540.1:113414-147815 GCA_000404065.3 Pinus taeda | reverse complement strand
GTGGAAAACCTTGTTTTCTTGCACTGGATCATTGTGCAATTACTTTTCTTTAGATGTTTTGTTTATATCTATATTACAAGGAACACATTGAATGTCTTATTTCATTTTAAAGTAAGTTAATTACCCAAAATCAAGAGGTTAAGTTAATTACCCAAAATCAAGAAACCTCTATAGATGGCCAAGCATATACGAAGAATACATCTTATTCATATGCAATACCAAATCCATCTTTTCTTTTCTCTGAGTAAAATTTCAAAAGCATGAACAAATGCCATTTCATATGCACAATAAACCCAACTTCTGAAATTTCAATGCTTGGATGCATCCCATTCATATGCTACAGTAAACCCATATTTTCCTAAAATTTCAATCCATAAACACATCCATTCATGAGCCATAACAGAACCACAAAAAACAAAATCCCCTGACCCGTTAATACATTATCTACTCAGAGAGAGGTAAGAAGAAAGGACATCATTGTCTACGGATCCTCCATGTCTCCGAAGGAGATGAGGAGCGTCTTGTGACCCATTAATGCATTGTCTTCTCAGGAGTGCGAGGTAAGACTAAAGAAAATCACTAGCTACAGATGTTACATGTCTCCATAAGGCCTTGATAAATCTTCGTTTATTTTGTAAATATAATAATCTGATTGCATTTTAACACTGTAAATACTAAAAATGAGCCCATAAAAAAATTCAATCCATAAACACATCCATTCATGAGCCATAATAGAACCACAAAAAACAAAACCCCCTAACCCGTTAATACATTATCTACTCAGAGAGAGGTAAGACAAAAGGACAACACTGTCTATGGATCCTCCATGTCTTCGAAGGAGATGAGGAGCGTCCTATGACCCATTAATGCATTGTCTTCTCAGGAGTGCGAGGTAAGGCTAAAGAAAATCACTAGCGACGGATGTTTCATGTCTCCATAAGGCCTTGATAAATCTTCATTTATTTTGTAAATACAATATTTGATTACATTTTAACACTGTAAATACTAAAAATGAGCCCATAAAGAGCAGATAATCAAGAAGGAAACGCTTCAATCACAGACTGGAAATCAAGAATGGTGATTATTTTATAACGACCGAATCCACCTTCTAATAAAATCTTCTTCCATTCTTTCTCTGTTCTTTCCTTCCCACCAGAGCAGTGCGCCACCATTACCAGATCAAATACGAGAACTAAATTAGGATCCAGAACCAACTTCTCTTTCTGGCCACCATTATTATTATCACCGCCTCTGTGATTAGAGTCCAGCGCCACTACGTCAACAATAATGCGCTTCCCCGTCTCCAGGATCGCCTTCCTGCAGCTCTTTAGTATCTTGATACAGTCCTCGTCGCCCCAGTCATGCATGGTCCACTGATGACATCGCACAAACAAATTGTATAGTCAAAACGTGCTCTCAGCTCATTCTAATTGAATTACATGACAACTCAACAAGTTCAATATTTACCTTCATTAATATGGCGTCTACAGAGGGCATGGTTTCAAACATGTCTCCGCCCATGTGCTCCACACCTATTTACATACCTTTATATGTATAAGATTGTTATGCATATATACCATTGATGAAGTAAAGGTGTTGTTAGTAACCTGGGAGATGGGGAGCAGTGGCCACGACATGAGAGAGGTCGTAGTTGATGCCTCTAATGGAAGGATAACACCACATCATTGCCTCGATTTTCTCCTCTGCAAGCCCAACGTCTCGAGGCAAATCATAGAATGAAAGTCAAGTTTCGAAAAAATGATAGGATTATTAAATTAGCATAAACAAAAACGAGAAATTAGCATGATGATTTGATGTATGAAACGTCAAACAAGGCTGCACAACCTTGCGATTTTAAATATGACATTTTTTTTCTTCAAGTTTGGTTGAAGATTGACTACCAACGTAACCCCAAGATCCCTGGCATATTTGATTTTCACCATTCTTTTAAATTGCAAATTAATAATTCGTATTTCCTTTTGACACTTGTGCCTTCCACGTGATTTGTCGATATCGCCCATTGGACAATTATCGCTACCCAATGCAAAAATCTTAAAACTATGTGAAATAGTAAAAGAAAAAGGTTTAGCCTTCCCTGCTATATCAAGAATACAGCAAAACAACTACGACTCCCTACAACAAAATAAGGTAAAAATGCCATGGTGCATATATACAAGGCAATACTGAACAAATTAATCAATTAATGTTAACCCTCATCTTCTACTGGCTTAACTGTTTACTTGGGCATTCTCATCTACCTATTTACATAGGTCATCTCCATAAATATAGGTTCTGGACATTCAACTGATGGTATTGAGCAAAATAACAAGTAATTAAACAAGAAATTATCGAGTTGATAGAATTTGCAGAGAGAAAAAAGAAAATGATTGAATTATTTCTCTCTTTGAGAAAAGAAGAATCGCTACTCACCTTACCTAATAAAACAAATGCCACAAAGTGGTGTACGAACATCCTTTTGCACGTGTATTATTGTCTTGCATGTTATTTCACCTGTCCAGATTCACGACAAGCCATTCAAATACCGTGTTAGAAAGATTTGAGAGACAAAATCCGCATTTGTGGCAAATTTGACGAATAAAGAAATAAGAAACAAGTGAGAGAAAAGAAAACAGATTCAGAAATCGAAGCTTCTCGTCTTATATTATCCCTCCATGGCAAACTCTTCTCTTCCCCTGTTGCAAAATTAATAGGTAGGGCAAAACCATTCAACAAAAACTGCCAAATAAAATAAAAGCACTATCTCTACGGTTAAAGCCCTTGCGATTTTTCACCGTAATAAAGAAATAATGGATTGAAACTGTTGAAAAAATTGGGTTCCATGCATAGCCATTATCTACCACGCTTCTTTTCCCCTTACAAATTTATTAGTAAAACCCATAGATATTGAAAACCAAAAGCATACCTGCTTCTATCCATAAAAAATTTCGAGAATTTCATTCCAATGGATCAAGAATTTCATCTCTATCGATTCTTTTGCTCAACATAGCAACAAAATGGAATTGCCAGGATAAACCATGCAAACACTCTTTTAAAAAAAACATAAATTAAATTCAAAACAGAGAAAAACACAACGAAAATAAAACACTGTAAAATCCAAAATGCATGGCCATGCAACAAAGAAAATAATAGATCTCTAAGAGTAAAGTAGATTAGGAAAGAGCTTTAATTTTGATCATTTCAATAGATAAAAGATTAGTAAGATACCTCCACTTTAATTGGTCTAAACTAAGGGTTAAGCTTTGTATACTAGATTTATAATATATTAAGAGATAACTAATTAACAAAATTACATTTTTCAAATGAATACCATTATACTCATTCTCATTCTCATATTGATATGGTGACGAAACAATAGAAATTTCTCTAAGCAAGTTATGGTTAGAGGGCTTTCCACAAGCTTCCAAGATTACAGAAGAAAATAAAAAAAACTTAAACAAGTGACAAAATGTGATTCTTAAAATACATCATTGTTTTGTATATGCAATAAACAATAAATTGATAAATGTGTGTCTTCAAAAGCCTTTAACAATGATTTGCAACTCAACCATGCTCAGGAATTGGTGGGTTATCATGTATGAATGGTATGTGGTAAAATTCGTAATGTTATGCTTCTCTTGTTTCGATGAAGTGGCACTTCCCAAAATCGAGTTAAATAGCTTCTAACATTTTCTATCTCTATATTACTATTTCTAACATTACCCACCGTGTATGAATGGTATTGGTAAAATTCGTAATGTTATGTTTCTCTTGTTTCGGTGGGTTATCATGTATGAATGGTATGTCATAAAATTCATAATGTTATGCTTCTCTTGTTTCGTTGAAGTGGCACTTCCCTAAATCGAATTAAATAGCTTATAACATTTGTTATCTCTATATTACTATTTCTAACATTACCCACCGTGTATGAATGGTATTGGTAAAATTCGTAATGTTATGTTTCTCTTGTTTCGATGACGTGCCACTTCCCGAAACCTAGTTGAATAGATTTTAACATTTTCTATTTCTATTTTACTATTTCTAACATTTTTTTACCATTAGAAATATTGAATTATATACATCTATGTATTTCTAACATTTTTTTACCATTAACAATATTGAATTATATACATGTATGTTTGACTCAGGATGGATTTAAACTTTGAATTTCATAATATATATAATGCTTCATACAAACGATTATCAATTAAAGTTTCTCATAAATATTAAATATATTTTATTCAATATAATTTTATTACTATAACATAATCTTTTTCATAAATAACTTTTAATAAAATTTATAATAAAAAATGTTATATAAACTAATCAAAACATTTGAAATACATGGGGATTAAAGAAATATTAACATAAATTTATTTTCCTTGGTTTTATGCTTTGACTCAACCAATTCCTTCTCCCAAAAACACTTGAATCCTCCCCCACCGAGGAAATCACATACCTTAGAACAAATTATGAACAATAGGAGATGTCCTCACACCTTGATATTCTTGATGTCTATAATGCCTCCCACTACTATTGGGAAGTGTTCTCCTTCTTATTTCTTTTCTATTTTGATATACCCCTTAACCATCATTGATTAATACTACATTGTTAGGATCATTAATATTAGGAGTAACTTTGCTTAGTACCACCTTGCCTTGCATTAACCTTCCTTCTCACAGAGTTATTAGTCATCAAACTCAAGTTATGGTAGCTCCCATTCCTAACTTTCCATTTATCACCTCAATGAATCTCCTAGATTTAATGAAACATGTAATGACCATATCACACATAATTGTAGCATGTCTACCCATGTGTACCAAGCTCCCTTCATATATTTTAAAATTCAAAGGGAAGCTAGGACGTGACCTAGCTAACCACATTATAACCTTTCATTTACAGCATGATTCATTTAAGACTCTTTCAACACACCTTAATTGACCCATTAGCCAAATTGTATGATAGTAAGACAACTAGTGCTGACAAAAGACTTTCATCAATATCTAAGGTTTTTCTCACCTTTTCCTAGTTACCAGTATGTGATGACATGGGACTAGAAATCCTCACTAATCTTAGACAAAACTCATATGTCCATATCAAGCATTACATTTACAAATGACATAGATGCCACAATGTCTACAAAATTGAAGTTCCTCTTATGCTTCTTTTAGATTTCTTCCTCGAGTCTCTTTTTCCAAATAGAAAATGGTGTTCATATTAGCATGTCTAAAATGAAAAAGAAGCCATCATAAAACTTCAATAGTTTGAGATCACATGTGCTTAGTTAGGATACTTGTATACAGTCATATGTAATGCTCCTCACCCACAACCCTTCAACGAAACCAAATCATGGGTATCTAATGTTGATGATGGACTCAAATCCATCTTGCAATTCAACCCATATGGCGAAAATGATCCTTCGTATGGTAATAGCACTAGTGAGAGTTAGTATCGGCCACACTAAAGATTCCAAAACATGGTAGGGTCATCATATCCTCCATGTCAATGATAGGGAGGCATTAAACTAACTCACCTATTATATAGATTCCTCCTAGTAGAATTCTAAGTGGCCATCCCATACATGGTCCTTTATATTTCACACTTCAAAGTAATGATAAGATGTCCACGTCATACAATACATATGAAAATTCCCCACAAAGGAATCCCTAATACCCTTTTCCTAGTCCACCTTAAAATAAACCTATAACCCCATACCTTTGAATTAACCAAAGAATTAGCCAAAGAGACCCAACCACATCACATACTTGATGTGTCCCAAACTAAATTCAAAAATTCAAACAAAGGACAAAACTTCTTATAGAGCTAAGAAACAAGGATTAACCAAGACAAAACAAACTGAAACCTACACCACTTAGATATGGTGTGTGGTGTTGAGAAAGGATGGAGCACCGCCTATATATAAATAGAATTTTTCATTTGTAGAAACTTGAGCAAATCAATCCTACCAATGAAATCATGTCTTGTGAGGCCTACGAGACTACCCTAATAATGGATGAGAGGAAAAAGCATATTTCCACCTTTCCCACAACAAGATTTCATGTCACATTTAGAGAGAGTGTACAACCATGGTGCGATCAAACGCTGAATGTCTCTACCATATAGTTGAAATGATCGACCGACCAAATCATTGTCTAAGTTGATTTTTTGCATGCCTATTGTAAACACTCGTATTCTAAAGGGTCCTCATTCCACTCCTCATTAAAGATCACTTAAAGTGAGAGAAGCATAGAAATTAATATTGTGTATGTTAAGCCTTATATTTTATTATTAAATGTCGTTAGCATTTTATAGCTCACAAAAAAATTACCACTTTAATGAGAAAAACAAATTATAAATTAGTTTAATAATACAATTTAATTTTATAAAAGGTAAAAAAAACCATATTTTAACCTATTATATTGAAGATGTTAATATTCCACTAAAACTTTGATTCTTTACTATATTTTTATACTATTTATATATTTTTATTGAAAATAAAATCAAATTAACTACAATAACTGTGAAGAAATATTTTGTCTATTAAAATTATTTAATACATTAATATTTATATTATAACTAAATTATTAGCATACTTTAATAACCTAAATTTAAGTTTAGTATATAATTATTAAATTAATTTAATACATAAAATTGTATTTATTATTATAATAATTTTAATTAATAATATGATTAATTTTGTATATATGCTAATCATAAGTTAATATAAGAATTGGGCATTATTTTAAAATTTTAAGAGAAAAATATTTTATAAATCTAATTTTCCTTTTATTATTCAACCCATGAAAATCATCCATAAATATATCAACTAACTACTATAGAATTCAATTTGCATTAACTTCTTCCTACGTGGAAAATTTCCAGGTATTAGTGCTCTCTTCACTTCGTGCACAAAGAATAATGACAATGAGTTGAGGGTCATTACAGAGCCTATCACCGTTTGTTTCCAAACATTTTTATATTATAATTGTAAAAAAACATATACACGGCTCTCATATTCAATCAAACAACAAAAGAAATGTTGTTAACAGTGAGCCCAATATTATTACCAAGTGGTTGTCTATATCATTTTGGATCGCAGTAATCACAACGTCTGAATAAATCAATATTTTTTTAATGTGAAAGAGTGTACCAAAGTCAATAGTATGCTATCTCATTTAAAGAAGATGTATAACAAAGAATACAATTTCTCCCATGAAGAGAGCCGATTTGGATGATTATAATAAAGAATACAATTTCTCCCATGAAGAGGGCCGATTTGGATGATAAAAATAGTGGTAATAAGATTGGAATATCATTATTAATTTAGATATAGGAAAACACTATATAAATTAAAAAAATATTACAATTAGGATAATAAATTTAAAATTTTATAAAATACTTATTTTATTAATGATCTGTATCGTCCATTTTAAAATTAAATTCAATATAATACATTTTTAAATTAAATTTTAAAACAATTAAATTTAAGGTAAATAAATAAATAAATAAAAACTCTTATGATACCTTACGTAATAACTAATAATTAATAATCAAAGAGATTTAGAACAGTCGGTGAAGAAGTGCGTTGTTAAGGTGCTCTGTAAGCAAAGGTCACCAAGGTCACCAGTTCTAGTGTCGCCAATACCAAAAAATCTAGCATGGTTTTTGCTGATGCGGCTCAGGCTGGGTGCAATCCCCGGGTGACTTTGACTGGTTAGATGCCTCGTGATTCACCCGCTTATCAACAACAAAAAAATAACTAATAATATTGTAGTACAAACATATTTTTTTATTTTTATTTTTAATATGTGCCTTGTGGCTATACCGACAAGATCAATCTTCATTTTTAACTTATTAAGTTTACTCTAATATAAGATTTAATATTAGTAAAAAATTAATATTAATATTATTAAATTTATTATTATATTAAACATTGATTTGTTATAAAATATATTAATATATTACGATAGAAGTATAGAGGCAATGAGAAGGGTGAGATGGACAAAGAGTGAGGGAGAGAGGAGAGGTGGGAAGAGCAAAGAGGAGAGAGAGAGGGAAAGAAGGGAAAGAGAGAGGGTGAGACATAGAGGTGGAGGGGGAGAGAGAAGAAGGGATTGAGGGAGATACTGACAGAGTTGGAGGTGAGAGAGAGGGAGACAAGAAGAAAGAGATAGAAATAGAAAGGTGGAGAGAGAGCGGGAGTGACAAGAGAGAGGAGAGAGAGTGTCTATGTTTTGGGTTGAGATAGAGAAAAAAAAAGGAGATAAGGGGTCGAGGGGAGAGAGAGGTGAGAGGGAGGGAGATAGTGATTATGCTGGAGAGATAAAGAGAGAGATGGGACAGAGGAACGGAGGGAGGTGGGAGATAAAAGGAGGGAGACTTGAGAGAGAGAAGGAGAGATAGAGGGAGAGAGAGAGGGAGGAGAGAAGAAAGACATAGAGAGAGAAACTTGGAGAGAGAGCAAATGATAAAGGAGAGATGGAGAGTGAGTGAGTGAGAGAGAGATGTAGAAATAGAGGAACTTTTACAAAAGATGAAGATATTGGACTCAGAAAGCCATGAATATTTTGGTTTTTCATTGAAATAGATGTACTAATAACTGTCAAAGACCTCTTGGAAAAAACTATGTAGATGTTTACCCCGTCCGATGTTTCGAGTAGAAACTCCACCCATCATGAGGGACTAGAAAGAAAACAAATGCATTGATTTCAGTGTA
Organism: Pinus taeda; assembly: GCA_000404065.3. Lineage (NCBI taxonomy): Eukaryota > Viridiplantae > Streptophyta > Pinopsida > Pinales > Pinaceae > Pinus > Pinus taeda. The sequence goes on along the minus strand of APFE031625540.1, from coordinate 139,102 downwards.
AATTTTTATTCATAATCCTATTTGACTGATTGCATTGGATGCATTGATTTCGGTGTAGATGTTGATCTCTAATCATATTTGATTGCTTGCACTAGATGCATTAAGTTCAATGTAGATGTTGATTTCTAATCCTATTTGATTCATTGCATTATATGCATTGATTTCAGTGTAGAAGTTGATTCCCAATCCTATTTGATTAATTGCATTATATGAATTGATTTTAGTGTATGCACCAAAAAATTATTGAGGAAATGTATTGATTTCTATGTTACTGTGATTCAACCATAAATAAAATACTTGAATTTTCATCTTAAATAAAATGTTCACTTACTTGAAAAAAAATTCTTCTTGAAATTGTAAACTAATTGTGATAGACTACATTTTTATTATTCCCATTTTCCATCATTTAAAATTGTTAGTCACTTTGCATTCAAACAATGTTATAGAAAACAACTTGTTGAGTCCCATTTTGCTCAATATTTGATATCCTCCTAAGACCTTGCTTCCCCCTCTTGAATTGTTTTTGACTCCTAACTACTCCTATTTTTCCTACATTACCTAAGTTTTGACTAAAAGGGTGTTGTGTGCTCACGATATGAAATCATCTTAAAAAGTATTATTTTACCTTGCTCTTAAATGTTTCTTGAAGTTAATAATTTCCTAATAGAATTATCAAGTTTGACTGATCTAAATATTATGAAGATTAGTCATGATTTGAAGCATGTCTGCAATTTCCTGTAGACAGTGGTGGTCGCCGATTTCCTACAGATGCTCTGTGATTTCCTATAGATGTGGATTTCCTATGACCACCCAGATTTCGTGCAAAATAATCAGTGATTAGATATGTTACATTTAGTTTCAAGAAGAACGGGAGCATGGGTTTTATGAGGAAATTTGCCTAGATAGAAGATGTCCTATTGGTTGCTTCTAATTCATCATTGAAGCCACCCGGATCTTCAGTCCTCTTATTAATGGTCATATTGGGAAAAATCTCTAGGAATGTAATGAAATTAGTTTGATCCATGCTTTTAGTCATGGATCAGACCTGGCAGAGCTATTTTGTCATTATTTTTAGTCATTGGTATAAATTAGTTAAATCATAGTAGTTTTCCTAATTTAGGCAAACTTATGCCTTTAAACTTGTATAAATTTCATTATGTTTAATTTGCAAGGGGTTGGCTGGTCAAACAAACCAAACTTGTACATCTCTCTAATACTTTTCAGATTAATAGAAAGTTATATGTTTTGTTGATCTCCTTGTGTAAAATCCTTTAACAGTAGAGGGGTTGTGAGTAAGGGAGGGCCCCTTTGTTCACAACTCCATTAATAACAGCGTTTGTATTTCTTTCAATTATTTTTATGCATCAATAAGTTATTTGCACAACTAGTGTTTATCTTTTATGAATTTTAGCAACATACATGAAATGGTTGGATGAAGAAGTTTATTTGATAAATGTGTTTGAAATCATTTAATCAGTTTTTAGCTCCTTGATTTTTATGATTGTCTCTTTAGTCTTTTATCTTTTTTGATCAATATCATCAATATCAAGAACTCTAGAGGGATGATTGGATCCAATCAATAGCCTTTGCTTCCAAGTGTTGATGCAGAAAAGAGACATTAGAGCTATGTGTATGAATGGTTTAATTATAAAACACTTAATGTATTAGCTTGCATATATTTTTCACAACATCTCATAACCTTACCTACCCTTGGTTGATATTTTATGTCTTTCAAATTATAAGTCTATAATTTTCCCAACATTTTGGTGTCGTTGTCGCGGAAGTGCTAAGGGATGATACTCACAGTGTTTTAGTGTGATTTCTTTTTGCTTAAATTTTTTAGGACTAGGGGAGTCAAAGTCGTAAGACGTGGGGTAAGGGCTACGCACCTGTAGAGATCAGAATTTAGCAAAGCCATGTCCTAATTGTTTGGTAAGGAGAAGTTTTGAATTTTTTTATAGGGGCCAGCATAAATTTTGAAGTATTTTTTGTGGTGTTGTGAGCACCACTTTCATTCACTAACAAACTGGCAGGGAAAAAGATGTTTGCAAAGAAAAAGGGGGAATCTAAACCGAGAACTGATAGTTATGAATAGGGATCGATAAATAATCCTAAGCATAGAAATACCCCCATAGCGGTGAAGAACCTTTTTGACAGAGAATCCTCTATTGCTGCTCATAAAGAGTATCCTCTTACTAGGAGGACATTGGCTTTGCTTAGTGGTCAGCTTGAAGAAGAATTCCTCTTCAATCCTATTCAAGAACCAAAGTTCAAGGTAGCTGACTTTGAAGGATTTGTAGTTTACCAGGGTCCCACTCCTTTTTTGTTTAATATGGCATGTTTAGAGGGTATTGGTACTACAAATGGGGATTATCATGAGAAGGAAGGGGAACCATTTATATATGAATTTCCTATCAAAGATTATGTTGGGACTAGTCAGATGAAAAACATTCCTTCCTCTACTTTGCCTAATTTTTGTGGTACCTCTAGTAAAGAGCTTGATGATTTCTTATTTGAGTTTCATGTATTGTGTAGGAGCTACGATTACTCTTCAAATTCTTGAAATTTAAAGTTATTTCCTACCACATTCAAGGATTCATCTCTCATATGGTTCATGGGACTAACTACAAATTCCATTTCAACATGGGATGACACGAAGAAGGTGTTCCTCAAAAAATACCAGGATTATTATAAGACCAAGGACATCAGGGAAGAAATCTTTGGCATGCCCTAGAAGGAGGAAGAAAGCCTGGAAGACTTCATGGAAAGATTCCAGTATAATTTGAAATGATCCAAGATGAACCAGTTGAACAAGGAAACCCTGAGACCAATCTTACTGAGAGCCATAAGACCATAATCTCTCTAGGTTTTGAACTTGATGGGAGAAGGTGATGTATAAAAATTGATTTATGACGATGTGTGTGAGTTTTGTCGCTGATATTAAAGGCGAAATTATAAGGTTGGAAAAATATCAAGAGATATGTCTCCTAGATTCACTAAATTAGTTGCATAGGCTGAGGTAACTAGAGCAGAAATTCGAAACTTATTTAAAAATTTTAAAACTGGCATTATTAACATTTTGCCTTCACATTTAGGCTTTTTATTAGCTAAGAACAAGCAAGAGGAAGTGGAGAAAGCCTTGGTTTTGTTCTTCTCCAAGTATAGCAAGAAACATCCCTTGAGGGAATGTCCTACAGATAATATAGAGGTATGCTGAATTTGTGAGGTTGATCATTCTACTGATAAGTGTCCTTCTCTTCCAAAGATAAAAGCTGCATATCTAGCAGATCAGGAAGTTTTCAATTCACTCTATGCAATGGCACCTCAGAAAACATGGAAGCCATGTCCTACAGGTATGTCACAACAACATTATCAATTTCCTTATGCTCAGAATTAGATGTGGAACATTCCAATTCCCTGGTAGCCTTGGCCTCCACAAAAACCTTGGTAGGGGAATTTTCCTTATGATGCTACATTAGATTACCCTCGTCAAAACTTTTATCCACTACAACCCATGCCACAACAAATGGGTCAGCCAAAACGGCAACAACTTCAGTTGTCTACCCCACCAAATCAACCATGACCCACACAACTTCCTGCCTAGCTAATACATAATCCCAACAATAAAGTCATCCAATCTACTCACAATATTGGAGTGGCCACCTATCCCTTGGAGTGGCCACCTATCCCACGTTTCCTACCTATTGTATTACACCATAGCATATGTAGGAAATTTATGTTCCTGTGCTACAGGAATTTCCTATTTCGCTGCAAGAATTTCCTCTGGCGATGTAGGAAATCAAACTCGTATAAGGAAAATTGGTGTTCAACCCAGAAAAATTGAAAAGATTATAGATGAAGACACTCTAGATACACTTGAAGTAGAAACCACACCAGAACCAATCGAACAAATAATTCTAAAGTCACAAGAACCTTCCTCGTGTCATATTATCCAACCTCCTTTTCCGTAGAGGTTGGAGATGAAAATAAAACAACCTGAGTTCGATCTTGTTTCTGAACTGAGAAGTGTATGCATTAAGATCTCGTTACTGCAAGCAATTAAGGATATCCCTATTTATGCCAAAACAGTGAGGGAGCTATGTAGTAAGAAACAAAGGAGACAGAAGAAGGAACCTTCTACAATTCAAGTAGGTGGAAAACTTGCAAGTCTTGTGTCCACTAGATTTGTTACTGAGAAATATTGAAACCCTCGGATCCCTGTGGTTACCACCTTTATCAATTTGCATCTAATAAGAAACACTTTAATCTATTTAGGTGAATCCATCAATGTGATGACTATGGAAACAATGTCTCACATAGGGTCCCTTGACTTACTTCCTACTCCTACCATGTTAGAGCTAGTATATAGGCCTAAGGTAAAGTCAGAGGGCGTATTAGAAGACATTTTCATTTCAGTGGATTCCTAGGAATACCTTGTAGATTTCCATTTTCTTCAACCTAAGACCAACTTGGGAGGGAATCCTTTGATCATGGGGAGACCTTGGATGGCCACGATTGATGCCTACATAGGGTGTAGGTCTGGAAACATGACCATCTCTCATGGGGCTGAAATTAAACACATCAAGCTATACCCCATGCCAAACCTCTCCTAAAGTCGGAAAATACTTTTGGGATGACGAAGAACATGATTTAGAAGTTATTCACCCAGTATTGAAAATAGCCCAAGCCATGATCCTTAAGGAAAATTCGGAGGAAATTTTGATAAATTGTCATATTTCTAATCATGTTTTTTCATAGCATTTAGAGGGGCAGTTTATTCCTAATCTAGATATCATTACTAACCTACAAAACGCATATAAATATGATACAAAAATTGAATTACATTCAACCCTCTTATCTGAATTTCTTGCATATTCAATGACTAAATGTGGAGGTAAGGTAATTGAAATTTCTTCTGGAAAAACTCTAAATATCAATTCTACCTTGACGCCTGAACAAGAGGAGCAATAAATTCAGACATTGAGAGACTTTTCGGATACATTTTCTTGGGAATACACAGACATGAGGGGTATTCACTTGGATACATGCATTCATAATATCTACATAGAGGGAAATTCCAAACATGTGAGACAACTGCAAAGAAGAATGAACCCTGCTATGAAAGAAATTGTAAAAAATGTGTTGCAGAAATTGTTAAATGTAGGGTTCATTTATCATATTTCAGACAGCTAGTGGGTATTCCCACTAGTTGTTATCCCTAAAAAGAATGGAAAACGGTGAATGTGTGTGGATTATATGGCACTAAAAAAAGTTACATTAAAATATCACTTTCCTTTGCCTTTTATAGACCAAGTGTTAGACACTCTAGTAGGGAAGAGGTATTTTTCTTTCCTACATTGGTTCAGTGGGTACAACCAAATTAGGATAGCTCCAAAGGACCAGGAGAAGACAACATTCACATGTCCTTCGGGAACCTATGGATATAAGGTACTACCATTTGGTTTATGCAACATACCAGCCACATTTCAAAGGGTGATACTTGGTATTTTCTCTGATCTTTTGCATGATTGTGTAGTGGTTTACATGGATGATTTCATAGTAATGGGTGATACTTTTGAAGAAACTCTACATAATATTATGAGAGTTTTGCAAAGATGTAGAGAAACTAATCTTTCATTGAGTAATGAAATTTTTCTTATGATTATGACTAAAGGTATTGTTTCGGGTCACCATGTTTATGCTGCAAGAATTAAAGTTGATGCAACTAGGATCAAAGTAATTGACAAGTTATCCCCACAAACTAGTCAAAATGGAGTTTGAAGTTTCCTTGGACATGCAGGTTACTATAGAAAGTTTTTTGAGAATTTTACAAAGATATCATCACCATTGTTTAAATTATTGACCAATGAATGTGAATTTCATTGGAGGGATGAGTGTCAAGCTGCATTCAATACACTCAAGGAAAAAATTTCTTTAGCACCTATCTTGAGAGGTCCAGATTGAAATCTATTTTTCATATTTCCACTGATGCCTCTGATTCATCTATAGGAGTGGTATTGCGCCAGAAGGAAAATCTCGTAACCTATGCTATTTATTTTGTTAGTAAAAATTTAACTCATGCAGAACTGAATTACACTGTAACTGAGAAAGAATTCCTTGTTGTAATTTATGATATTTATAAGTTTAGACATTACATTACTTGTTATGGAGTTTTTGTAAGTAATAATCATTTTTTTATTTCATACCTCATGAACAAACCCTAATGGCAGGATTACTAGGTGGCTTTTGTTGATGCAAGAATTTAATGTCATGGTATTGGATAGGCCTATAAAATAAAATCAGGTAACTGATTTCCTGTATAGGCTTAACCATGTAGGTGACGATGTTCATGTTAATGATAACTTTCCTCATGAAATTTTGTTTTCTATCTTTGTTAAAACAACTTGATTTGCAGGTATGGCCAACTACCTCGCTACAGGAAAGTTACCCCCTACTTTTCATCTAGTCAGAAGAAAAGAATTATTAGGAAAAGTGCTAATTCCTCTTGGGTAAAAGGAGACATCTTTTTCACTGGACCTGATTTAATTATTCGTAGGTGTGTCAGAGAGGACGAGATGTATGATATCTTGATATATTGTCATGATGAACCCTGTGGAGGCCATTTTGCAGATAAGCGGACAACCTATTAGATTCTTTGCTCTGGGTACTATTGGCCGAGTCTTTTTAAAGATGCAAAGGAGTATGTGCATAAATGTGATAGCTACCAAAGAATAGGGTGACCTATCCCATCAGATGAAATGCCTTTGTTGCCACAAGTTCTCATAGAACCATTCAAGAGGTGGGCTCTTGATCTTGTAGGTCCCATCAATCCTATGTGATGAAGTGGGTGGAAGCAAGAGCACTACCTAGAGAAATGGAGAAATTTTTAGTAGAATTTATTTGTTCTTATTTTTTAGTGAGATTTGGGGTACCCCAAGAAATTTTTACTAATCAGGGTACTTAGTTTGTGCCAAATCTTATGCAAGGAATTATACATAAATATCAAATTACTTATCGAAAGTATACCCCTTTCCATCCACAGGCCAGTAGGTAGGTGGAATCAACAAATAAGGTGTTTGGAGACAATCCTCTCAAAGATGGTGCGATTACATAAGAAGTATTATGCTAATTGACTTCCTGAGGCATTGTGGGCCTATTGAATCACATGGAGGAATACCACTGGCTTCTCTCTATATGAATTAGTGTATGGAAAGCAAGTGTTACTACCAACTAAATTTCAGATCAAAACTTTTAAGATGGAAATAGATTTTGGTATAGACCTTAATGAGGCACAACAATAGAGAATCCTCCAGTTCAATGAGCTAGATGAGATTAGGAAGGATTATTTTCAGCATATCGATCCGATCCAACAAAAATGGGCTAAATGGCATGACATATACATCAAGAAAAAGTAGTTCGAAGAGGGAGACTGGGCAATTTTTTTGATTCGAAATTTAAGAATTTGAAAGGGAAATTCAAGACGCATTGGTTGGGTCCATATGAAGTTGAAAAAGTTTTTGATAATCAATCTGTTTGGGTTAAAACAATTGATGATGGAAATGTTACCTTCTTGGTGAATGGGCAAAGACTCAAACTGCATTAGAAGCCCCAATCTAAGGAGGAAGTTGTGGAAGATATTGTGAAGAATAAGGAATTGGAAATGGTGGAGAAGGAAGTCATTCCCTTCACCACCTCTTCTTGATTTTCTACCATAATAAACTGATCTTACTTTGTTCCTTCTCGTTCTCAGAAAACCATGAAAGGAAAGTCTGTTGGGTATAGGTTTATTCCTTCTCCCAGCCCCAATAAACTAATTACAGAAAGGAGCCCCGCCTAGAGTCTCCCTTTTCAATATTTTAGGCTCTCTAAAGTTGAAATATGGCAAGCATGAACTACTATGGGCTCGTTAAAATCATAGGACAAAAGATACTTTAGATCCTAAAAATAGATTTTGTCTTCAGTAAATTTTTGGATTGCTCGTGTTGGGATAATGTGGGATTTATTAAGGCCCTCCTTCCAACAATCTTGGCCCATCGACATTAGTAAATTATATATGGGCAAGATCAGAGTCTTGTCATGCCTTGAAAATTATATTCCTTAATGACAGGTTATCTCACCAGCAGCAATGGGGATTCATTATGGCTCCTTGACTATTGGATCCTACAGGGGGTTCGACAATAGCTCATAAATTCACACCTTATAGGATGCATCATATGTACCTTGGTCCTCACTCTCATTAATGGTGATGGGCCTCACATTGGCTAACAATTGACCCTAATGGTTGGTATTCCAATGAGATCATTGCACATTCCACATCAGCACCTCCATTCATGTTCAATGAAGTGTACAAAAAAGGGGAAGAAACGGTTTCCTGTAGAATTTCAGCAGTTTTGGTTCCATTTCCTACAACAACACCACTGATTTCCTGAAGAACAAAGTACAGACATAACATTATTCCAAAATAATCTAAAGAAGGACTAGTCATTTTCATTATTAATAGAGATCATGAACTGTACAATTATGCATATGATGTGATTTCAAGGTGGATTAGTATTTCAAGACCAAGATAAACCATTACCATACGGTTAGCGATAGGATGCTTAAGGTAAAAGGTAATGATACTTAATTATTAAATTTTGCATGAATGTAAGTCATGGTAACCCTATAGAAGAAGTTTTCTATGAGTCTTTATGTCATAAATCGAGTTCCATTCATGACCATCATTGCTCTGACATGTCCTTCAGATATATTTTCAAGATTTATCCTGCAGGATGGATCATGATGACAATCATGATCACGTCCTGTGTTTTTCAAAAGTTTTCACATTTCCTAAATACTTCCAAATTTAAACTGTCGTTGTCGAGTTGTTTTTGCACTGTCTTAGAGACATCTTTGTGAGTTGAATAAACTATGTTCTCTCCCATCCCTAACTATGTCAAACATGCATTTTGTTGTCAGGTTTGAACCTCAGGGTCCCACGATGTTGCAGGCCAACCCCCAAAGTAAAGTGAGACTGGAGAAGGCAGGGTGGTTGCCTCTGTTTCTGAAATTTAGAGGGCATAATTCGGAGGTAACAAAGTCGTTTTCTCTAAATCTAAATCGTGACAAAGTGCAAGTGGGGATTGTTCAATTTAGGTTGACAGAGGAGCTACAAGCCCAATCTTACAGCATCCCATAGGAAGGGGAGTGTTGGTTGAATAATAAGCGGTTTAATAAAACAAATTGTGCACCCTTCCTCCGGAAAGAACATGTAAATCCTGATTGGAGCAAGGGAATCTCATAGGATTTCCTTAGAAGTAAGTATCAACACCTTTTGTTTTTCCTACAAAAATGCATAACCTGTGAAGGCCATTTTGGGCTAACATTTTTGTTTCATATGCATCTTCTCGGCCACTTTCGATACATGACTTTTAATTTTCCCTACTATTTAAGAATGTCCCTGATGAAAATTTCCACTGCTGCCAAGCCAAGGATAACCCACATAGAGGAAAACCTCTATCACCATGGGTTGATAGAAATCATCATGATATAGGTTCTGGGGAAGAAGAAGAAAACATGGGAAGAATTCTTGTTAGAGAATTACTTCCTGGAGGATGAGAAGGACCATAGTTCATCATAACCCAAGGAGGAAGAGCTAGTAGAAAAACTGAAAAAGAAATCCTAAACCCATGGTCCATTGACAGAAGAGAAAGTTGTGGTGACTAGGGAGACCGTAGGGAAAAAATCCAAATTGAAGGGCCTTACTAACCTTCCCATGCACTTTACAAGAAACCAGGCTGTTAAGCTAGCAATAGAGGAAAATTAAGAGGAATAGGTACCACCAATTAATACTAATAAAAAGAGTAAGAGGTCTTGAGACATGTTCAAAAGGAAAGGCAAGGTGGAGACAACTAAATTTATTAACATAGAAGAAGTGGAGGTTATGACTTTTCAAAATTCACAGTTGCAGGAAACTAGAGAGAAAATAGTTGGATAGGAATTGAGTTTTCCCCAATCCTATCAAGGATAGCATGATGGAGAGGCAAACTCTAAGAAGAAACAATGTTGGAAGAAATTGGAGGTAACCATTGCTAAACTTACTTTGACTAAGAGGGTCCTTCTAAAGGAGAACAAAACCCTAAGGGAAAATAGCCTATGCATGTAGAAGGAGTATCATGAGTGGCATGAGAAGGCAGCTTAGATTATGAAGTAGAAACATGCCTAAATTGATCACCTGTAGAAAAAGAATGAGGAGTATCAAAATCTACTTAGGGAAGAGTCCAGCAAAGCCCAATTAGATCACTTGGTTGTAGTAGTTGCAACATAGGGTCAGGACTAATTTTTTTTCATGAGGATGCAACATTTTTGCTTGCATAAGGGACATGGGAGAAGCTAGATGTGGGGGAGATGTTGAGTCCCATTTTGCTCATTTTTTATAGCCTCCTAGGACCTTGCTGCCCCCTTTTTGAATTCTTTTTTACTCCTGACTAATCCTATTTCACCTATACTACCTAAGTTTTGACCAAAAGTGTGTTGTATTCTCATGGTATGAAAATCATCTTAAAGATTATTATTTTACCTTGTTCTTAAGTGTTTCTTGAAGTTAATCATTTCCTAATCTAATTATCAAGATTGATTGATAGAAACCTTATGTAGATTAGTCATGCTTTTAAGTAGCTCCATGATTTCCTGTAGACAGTCATGGTCACCATTTTCCTCTAGACACTCTGTGATTTCCTATATATACGAATTTCCTATAACCGCCCAGATTTGCTGCAGTAAAATTGGTGGTTGTATAGTTCCACTTAGTTTCAAGAAGAATGAAAACATGGGTTTTATGAGGAATCCACCTACATTGATGTTATCATATTGGCTACCTCTAATTCATAATTAAAAGCACCCAGATATTCAGTCCTCTTCTCGATGGTTGTATTGGGAAAAAGCTCCAGCAATGTAATGAGATTAGTTTGATCTATGCTTTTAGTCATTGATCAAACTCAGCAGAGTTATTTTGTCATTGTGTTTATTCATTGATAACAAGTAGTTACAACATAGTATTTTTCCTAATTCAGGAAAACATATGCCTTTGAACTTGTGTAAATTTCATTATGTTTCATTTGCAAGGGGTTGGTTGGTCGAACAGATCAAACTTGTAAATCGTTGCAATACTTTTCAGATTAATAGAAAGTTATATGTTTTGTTGATCTCCTTGTGTAAACTCCTTTAACAGTAGAGGGGTTATGAGTAAGGTAGGGCCCCCTTTTCTCACAACTCCATTAGTTACAGTGTTTGTATTTCTTTCAAATATTTTTATGCATCAATAAGTTATTCACACAGCTAGTGTTTCTGTTTTCTGAATTTTAGCAATATATGTGAAATGGTTGGATGAATAATTTTATTTGATCAATCCATTTGGAATCATTTAATTAGGTTTTAACTCCTTGATTTTTATGACTGTTTGTTTGGTCTTTTATCTTTTCTGATCAACATCAACGATATCGATAGTTGTAGAGGGATTATTGGATCCACTGAATAGCTTTTGTCGCCAAGTGTTGATCCATAAAAGAAACATTAGAGTTGTGTGTATGAATGGTTTATTTAGAAATCACTTAAGGTATTAGCCTGCATATATTTTGCGTAGTGTCTCATAATCTTACCTACACTTGGCTGATAATTTATGTCTGTCAAATTATAAGTCTATAATTTTCCCAACACAACTACCATTGAAACTTACTTGGGTTTAGCACTCCATAAATCACAATGACTGACTTTGGAAAAAACTACTATTAATATTGGAGAGCAAGAGAAATAAGGTATGAAATTTACAATGGTAGCTCAAGTTAAAATTTTGAATTGTCTATGGTTTCAGCCACCCTTTTCATTTGATCGTTATAAAAAGATAGAAAAACTAATAGGTGTGAGAATAAGAAAAATAGAAGAAAATAGTTTGATATTGATCACACTCTTATTATTTGCATTTTCTATCATTCAACACTCATACATTGTAACTTTGCATTCCATATTTTCTTCATATTACATCTAAATGATATGATCATTATGTTTGTTATTCAATGTATTAATTATTTCATTTTGTTGATCACTAAACATTGTTACATTGAAATCATGTAAATTTCAAACTATGATGTACATCTCAAAAATATACATAATAATGATAATATGAAATGTGACATTGTTTCCCCCATCTCAAACCAACCTAGATCCCTCTAAGATTGGATCCAACATGTATCGAGAGGGATCAAATCCTTCAAGATGCAAACCTTTCCTCAAGTTCTACACTCTAAAAGGGAGGCTTGCACCTCAAGGGATTTGATCTCTCTCAACACATGATAGATCTAGTGTTATATAGATCCAGATTGGTTTAATGATCACAACAAAATTATCATGAATTATATTTGTATAATTTGATTGCATTCAAAGGCATAGTACATCCTAGTATAAAGGACATGTCTAATTTCTTCTATTCTCAACTTTGAATTGAAACTTGTCCCTTCTATATATATATATATATATATATATATATATATATATATATATATATATAATATATATATATATATATATATATATATATATATATATAGATAGATAGATAGATAGATAGATAGATAGATAGACACACACAACACACACAGACACACACATATATATAATAACAAAGTCGATTATAGTAAAAAAGAAGAAATAAATAGAACATATTGATTTATTAATAATAAATAAAAATAAATAAAATATTTTTAATTGAGATGTATAATTCATTTAATTACGAATAACAAAAATTGATATGTGACATTTAAAATATATTAAATACAAAAAAAACATTTTAATGGATAATGTGGTTCATAAATAAATATTTCAATGTTTATGTTAAGTTTAAGCTATGTAGTTCACACAATCAAGTGCTAAGTAGATTTTGATGGTATTGAATTCATTTATGTATTAAAAAAAGTAATTTATAAATAGAATCCATTTATACATTTGAAAAATCAATTTAAATAACGAAGAAATATAGATGGTGTGTGTAGAACCAATATAGATTCATCTTACACACATGGTGTGTGTAAAACTAGTATAGATTCGTCTTACTCCCTGATCTATCAAGCAACTAGATGGATCATATCTCTTAAGATGCAAATCTATTTTCCAATTTTGTAATCTAAAAGAGGTTAGCACCTCAAAGAAATTTGATCCCTTTGGGGATTGATAAACTTATAGTTGCAAGTGCCTAATATTTAATTACGAAACATTTGAACATATTATATTGAAAAATATATTTAGCTACCTCGATATAATTTTAATAAAACTACACTACAAATATTACCTTTAGGCACATTATTAAATTTAATTATTCCCATTTAATATATTAAGAAATTATATTAATTTAATAGTATCATATAATTTACATAATATATCATGACATTAATACCTTTAAATTGAATAAAAAATTATGTTTATAATATAAAACTATTCAACAATATTTAATATAGAACAAACATTGAAAATTGTTTTTTCATATATATTAATAATTTTTTTAAAGTATAAAATTACATTCCTCCATCTATCACTTCTTGTAAATTAAGTACAACATTTGCATCACATTTATTTATCTAGATCATCTTCTTTGTCATACAAATTTGATGTCCAATATTATTATACTAATTTCCCATTGTATTATCATTAAATGAGATTTCCACTTGTTTTCGTTTTTCAAGAGAGAAAATACATTGAAATTTAATTAGAAAAATGAAATCCATTACATATGTCACTCAGTACGTCCATCATACGTAAAATAAAATACGACAATCCTAATAAAAGACTTAGAAATCAAATATCATAATTTTCCACACATCGGGCCTATATGCTCATAAAAATTCTAAAGACATTATACATGATTGATTTAAAACTCATGCATTAGAGAAACTATGATAGCGATCAAATTCAAAAGCAAAAACAAAAACGTGAAATCAAAAGATGTATCTTCCCACACAAAATGAGTGGTCAACAAAGAGTGATCTCGCCCTTGTCCTCCACTATGCCATCGAATCTAAAGCTATAGTGAAAATAACCTGGGTTCGCCACCAAACATTTCCTTAATATCCCATCCACCACTTTGTTTAACTCCCTTTACACATGCTAAAAGGAGATACCCACTTAAAATACGAGCTAGCCAATCGACCAAGTTAGGGGTGAAAATTTTGACTTTCCTATAACATCATCAATAATAGTCTTGGAGTCTCCATAGACTGAAACCTGATCTAGACAATGTTTCCTAGCCCTATATAACAGTTCCCAAAGTGCAAGGGTCTCTACTCTAGTATTTGTGCCCTCCCCGAGAAACTAGAAGAACTGACATTGAACATGTGAATTGATCATCAACACAACCCCACATCCACATGTTTCAGATTGTGAGGCACCATAAAAAATCCAGCAGAATACATCACCTCTAAGAAATTCCTCCTCGACCTAGGCATCCTATCATTTTTTATTACCTCCACCCTTACCTCCAACTAATCCTGTATGTTGGAACAAATCTAGGCAATATTCAATGGGACTATCTTCAAATATCACATAATTCCTTACACGCCAAATTTCCCTACTGATGAACAAAAGAATAGATTTGTACTTCCCTACCTATTGACCCACCATTGATAGCAAGATTCAAGAGAGGAGAAAACCCAGAGTGTAGGAAGCTAGTGAAAATCTAGGACCCTCACCCACAATGCAATAGAAATTTGACATTTAAAAAAAATAAAATAGAAAAAATATTTGAAAATATTTTCATCATAATCGCAAAAAGGATTTGAAATATGAATTTCCATCCAAATCGTATTCTTGGCCAACATCTTTCCTTCCATTCCTTCATGTGTTAGATGATCATTCACTCTCTAATGAATCAAAAACTCATTCCTAAAGTGTTGTCCTGCGCAGATTGGGTGCAAAGCAACCTAGTATTTGTTTTACTCTTCATATAGATTTTGGGTCCAAGAAAATGCTATGATATTGATCTAGATGCATTGATTAAAAATAATTATCTTTTATATTGAAAGAAATAATAAAATATTAAAAAATTAATTGATAGTAGAAGTTATGTTCTAAGATAAAAAATTCCCCTCATGCCCATGCATAATATTAAAAAAAAATAAACATATTAAAACTTGTGATTTGCAAGATTTTTCATTTTTAGTGACATCATAATAGCTGAGATCTTCTTCAACCTTTTGAATTAGGTTTCTGCATTAGAATATTAAAAAAAAATAAAAAAAATTGTTAAAGTTTGTAAGTAGAGAGTTTTTATACTTTGAATTCACAAAGTTAAGATTCAATAAGTGTTTAGTTAAAACAACGAAATTTGTATTTTGCATTAAAATCATTTATAAAAAAAAATTTCACAACAAATGACATCAATTGGTTTTTGTTTGTTGTCTATATTATTAAATAACTAATGTATCTACAAATGCTTATAAGTCTTTACCTTGAATTATTTGACAACTTGATATTTCAATGCCATATATGACTCCTACACAAGTTTCCTATAAAATCAAGCTAGTTATTTTTTTCTTCGTAAAAACTAATTCTATTAAGAGGATATATGGTACAATATGAAGTTACAACCAAGAGAAGCAAGAAAACGGGCAGCCGAAAATGATAGACTATCCACCTCGGCCCCTAAGAGATAACAAGAAGAGAGAAGTGCTAAGCAAGAAGTAACAAGAAGAACAGAGTAACAAGAGCAGAACAAAGGATTCTACCCAACATGGATATAATCAACTATTCATCATTTTTTTCCTTTCCTTTTACCAACTTTGACCCAACCAAGATGACTCTGCTAAGCTGGTATGATTTGCAAACTGAGCTGGGTTGACGGAGAGGGCTCCTTGTCTGAATCTGAGGGAGAGGACTCATGAGTTCTTTTCTGTGAGTTTGGTGTGATAGTAGATTCCCCAGGACCAGTCGAGGGTGGATGTTTTTCCAGCTTTGCGTCCATTCCTTCTGCATCCCCTTCCTCTTCATCTGAGCTGGAATCAAAGTCATCAATGGGGGGAGGAACATGAGGTTTCTAGCTTTTGGATTTTGGCTTAGGATTGACTTTCTTCTTTTGGGCAGGCATCGAGGGACAAGAGCTCTGAAGGTGCCCTGTGTGATAGAAATTTCGGTAGCGAAACGTTGTGTTCTCGTAATCCAGCGTTTGAGTCCAATGGAAGTCTCCAATTTTGAGATTAATCTAATTAGGTAGACCTTTGCTCATGTCTATTTCTGCATAGATTATGGCGAAGGTGTATATGTCCTTTTCCCCTCTAGAGGTGTCTGTGGCTAGAAAGCGGCCTAGAGTATTGCTGATTCCTTCAAATACAGCAAAGTGCCATAGATGCGCCGAGAGATTAGGAAGTCTGACACAGATGGGGAGCTTGGTGATGATTGTTGTAGAGGGATCGAAATCTGGGAACCAAGGGGTGAAGAATAAACCTACTGAGCCCCAAAACCATGGGCCTTCAGTTAATGCTTTTTGGTAGTCCTCACTGAGAGCAAACACTATAATGAAGAAACCCTTTGAGCAGAGAAGAACCTTGCAATTGTTGGTCCAGTTAGAGTGAATCCATTGGTAGAGATCTTTTGTGCATGGCCATAGCCCATTGAACCTGCAAATAATGGCATGCTCTACATACTTTTAGATTTTCTCATCCAGTGTTGGATGCATTATTTCAATGGAGGGGGTTTCCTCGAGTTTGTCCACCAAAAAAGGTTTGGGAGCCCTAGCTGGTGGAGTTGTTTTCTTTGGCATCTGAGCATGGACAACATCTTTGTATGAAAAAGCCTCAGTTGAAGATGAATGTTCAATAGCTCCCACTCTCAAAAGAAGGGTAAAAATCATGGAGGCATTTCTCTTAATGCTGTAAAAAGAAAGGGGATAAAGATCCTTAAGTTGTTTACCTTCGTGGAGGAGTCATTGAGATGCAAAGGGAATCCCTAGCCTAAATTCGAGGATTTGCTTGAGGTCTTGCACAAGATCCAAAGAGCTCACACATTGTAGCATAGTTTTTCCAGAAAGGAGCACAATCTGGATCTGGAACGAGGTAGAGTGATTAGACTTCTGCTTTCCTCTGCAAATCTGAGACGAGAGGAAGCTGGTGCTATGGTGGGCCACCTTTTCCTAAACTTGCCACAGGGACTTGTGAGAAGATGAGGTGAGAGTCCAATGGTATTTGAGTTTGTCATTTCTTTCCGCCCAAAAGAGCCCCTAGATGCTCCATCCAAGCAAATCTAGGAACCTGAAAGAATTCTTAATATGAAATACAGAGTATCGACTATTCTGGGGAGGCAAAAGAGGTTCTAATGGTGTTGAGCAGCTTTTTAGAGTGTAATATTTCTTCCCAAAAGCCACAGCTTGGGGAGAAGAAGGATTATATTCTTCATTTCCGTCCTTAACCTTTGCATCTACTATCTGAAGGGGGTGGCTGTTGAGATATGTGACATCAAAGGGTTGAGATCTGGCTATGCTGTGTTCCAGAGCGGAGCAAATTAGAGGGAGGTGAGCATCCAGAAGGGAATGGAATACATGCGGTTCAGCGTCGATGGAAGAATCTGGCATTCCATGTCTACATGATCGATCAGGGCAGAGTGAGTACAGCGTGGCGACATGGAAGCTAGGGTTCATCATTCTCTCTTCTCGCAAGTAATGTAGGAATCACAAATATTGAAATACGACCCAATTAGTAATTTGATACACCTACAATATTAAAGGTATGCCTATATCCTATTTAAAACCCCAATGGATTCAAATCAAGCTAGTTATTAAAGGTAGGTAAAGCTAGCTATTAAACATAGGTAAAAAATTTTGAAAGAAAAACATTATATAATATTAAAGTACGATATAATTAATTATGAAAAGGAATGTTGATTTAGGGGCACACTTATAAAGATTCATAAAAGGTGGGTAAAATTTTTTCAAAGAAAAACATTTTATATCATCAAAGAAAACTTGCTATTAAAGGCAGGTAAAAATGTTTGAAAGAAAAACATTATATAATATTAAAGGAAGACATAGCTAATATGAAAAAGCATGTTGAATTAGGAACATACCTATAAAAATTTATAATGGAGGGGAAATTTTTTTTCTTATATACACATTATATTTATTTATTTTAAAATATGTTGTTATTAAAGAAATAGTTAAGTTTTAGACATTTTATATTTTTATGAAAAATAATAGAAAAAGATTTATAAGTATTGGGAGACTTTAAGTTATTAATAGTTTAGATAGAGAGTAAATATAAAAATTGAGACTATAATATCAATTCTAATTAGAAATTAATTTATTACGGTAAAAAGAAATTTAGATGATTTTTTCTCATTTATATATACATATATGAAGAACTTAGATTTCATTTTAAAAAGTATCTCTATATTGATATAGAAAGTGATAGAATATCACAAATGTATTTGTTGGATTTTTTTAATTGTTGTAAGATTTTGTTAAAATTTTCTCATTATAACTTAGGAATATTTTATTTAAATAATGGCATAATAATTTTAGATGTTTTTATATTAAGTAAAATGTATATGAAAATATTATTTATAAAAGTGAATCTATTTATAAAGCAAATTCACGTGAAAGTTTTCAAAAGTCTTTCTTTTCTATCCTTAAACACTAATATTCCAGTAGGCTGTGTCATTGTTCATTTCCTGTATGTGGGTGGTTTTAAGAGTTTGACAAGGCACACAGTTCTAGAGGCTTTGGTGGTTTTGGCTTTTCTCTTTTTCCCTGAGGGTTGTGCGTAGAGTATGAGGTTAGTAGAACCGTTTCCAGTTTTAAATGTATTCATTGTATCCTATATAAAATCTCTTTAAAGGTTGTTTTCTGATATCATATATCTTCTGGGTAGCGTTTATATTATGGAAAGAAGGCATGTCTTTGGTTTGGATTGATTTGTTCATTGAAGGTTCTAAGTTGATAATAAAGGAGGTTTTTTCGTATAAATTTCCATGCATGATACTTTAAAATTTCTGTATTATTTCTAGACCATGTGTAGATTTTCGTTGCAAAATAGGTAACTGTCGGTGTAAGTATTATGGTTGTTTCTACTATTGTCTAGATTTCTCTTAATACTTTCTATTTCTCTATTTGCTGGAAGTCTCATGTTCTTTCACTAGGTTGTTTGTTGTTATCCTTGGTCTTTTCTAGTTTATCTTCTAGGAAGACTGGCTACATGCTTAGTTTCAGTGTTTGGTTTTTGGTCTCGGCTCTTTGGCGTTCACTGGAAGTTCTAGTCTTTCTAGTGCTGCTTTCCTTTTCTAGTTCTACTATCTACGGAGCCGGTGGGAAGAAGGTGCTGGATGAAAGTAGATGGAATGTCTGGCATTTGAATTTCTTCCAATCCACCATCGAATTATCTCAATTACTATCATTTTCCGAGAATCCACTTCCGAATTAATGGTAGCATGGTTCTCATCAGTTTCTTTGTACCTACTAGAAGACTTTTACCTTTACATGAAGGATTTCCCATAAGGTGGCGACAATCCTATCAGTTTTTCTTTTTAAAATATTCCCCTTTTGTATTTCTTCAACCCTTTCCTTATCTGGCTAGCGTACGTCATACTGTCTTCCCTTGCTTTCTGTGTCCTGTTTTAGTCTATTGACTTTTAGCCTTTGTCGTATAGTCGTATTGCTGACATTTTTGTGATTTCCTCGTGGCATTCATGAAGATCCTCTCCAACGTGTCCGCCTCGTCAGCATTAGTGTGGGCCACTATTAAGGCGGAAAAGGCCTATGGTGGTTTTTCTTTCCAGGAGGGATGGGACTCTGTGTTGGCAAATTCAATTATCACTCCATCTACCTTGGTAGTGCATGAAATAGAAGGTGGCGAAGTTGAATTCCTGCGTCGTAGGAAGAAGCAACACCCTTTGAAGACCACTCACCCCCCTCTGCATGCAATCTTGATAACATCTTTCTAACTGACAGAATTACAAGTCTACAAAAAAGGGCTCTAGTAGGTTATTGGTACTTTTTGGATATGGAGGATTCCCAAATGCATTCATGGCTAGGAAAACGATGGAATGACCTAATAACCTACTGGGATACATTCCTACTATTGTTAGATTAATCAAAGACTAGTATAGTTTTCGCTTTCTTAGTGAGAAAGACTTGGATACTATATGTTCTCTTCATTGGGTTCATGGTAAGATCTTTTTAGCTCTTCATAATTATTGGTATATACGTTATAACCCGCTTAAAAACACTCCATCAAATAATCTTATCTGGGTTAAACTTTTGGGGCTTCCTATTGAACTATGGACCCGAGAGACTCTGTCTGATATTGGGAATGCTATTGGAAAATTCGTTTACGTAGACCAAAAGTGTTTGGGTGCCAAGGGCAAGAGAGTTGCATGGATTCTTATAGAGAAAGAATATCGCGGGAGTTTTCCTAATTGTATTGAGCTTCTATGGGGAGGAATTAAATTTGCATCAGAGATCATATTTTTGTGGGGTTCTTTTTTGGTGTTCTTCTTGTCATAAGATAGGCCACCTGAAGGAGAATTGTCCTTTTCGTCGTGGGGAGAGGCAAATGGAAAGGAAAAATCAATCCAAACATAGTTCAAAATTACCAGATAGCAAGATGAGGGAATCTGTGGGAGGTAGAAAATCTTCAAATTGTAAGTCTCCTCCATCAGTTATAGCTAAATCATTTTGTCCTTTTCCATCTCCTTCTTCGAAGTTTTGTGGCTTCCCTTGAAAGTGTCATCGCTATGACTCGCTTTTGCCTAAAAAGACTTCTTCCTATGGTAAGGATATAGATTCCTAGATTTTTTCTTTTCCTCTTGAGCCTTATCTGTGTAGAGAATTTCCCTTGCCATCCCCAATTCCTCATCCTTCGGCAAATATTCCATCAACATCTCATATTACATATATTCCATCATCCTCTCCTTCCCCTAAAAAATCTAACT
Organism: Pinus taeda; assembly: GCA_000404065.3. Taxonomy (NCBI): domain Eukaryota; kingdom Viridiplantae; phylum Streptophyta; class Pinopsida; order Pinales; family Pinaceae; genus Pinus; species Pinus taeda. Next base: position 118,165 of record APFE031625540.1, on the reverse strand, counting down.
TTCTCTCAAAATGGAAGGGTCTTTGCTTTGATCAGACTCCTCCATCCCCAAATGGGAAAGGTTCTAGTTCTGTTGGGACCCCACAATATTCAAAAGGAAAACTTCCATGCATGTCTATTACTCCTCCAAACTCTCTGATTATTTCTCCTACAAATTTTGTAGGAAGTGACTTGGATTTCCTTCTGAAAAAGAAATCTCTAGATCTCTGCCCTCTTACTATTCATAAACCTAATTCGGTTTCTTCTCCCCATATTAGTCCAAATTCTACAAGAAACATCATAGTTAGAAGAAAGTAGAGTAGGGGTACTAGACACTTACGTGACAGAACGGAAGGAACTATTTGGAATATGGACCACACATTGATTGATATTCCTATAATTGACCTCTCAAAAAATGGGCCGCTTGGAGCAAGAAAGGCCAGAGACTGCCTATCATGACTCACGTCATTTCAATGAACATAAGGGGTCTAGGGGAAAACCAGAAATTCTTAGCCCTCAAGAATATTCTCTCTTCTAATCATCCTAACATAATTCTTATTCAAGAGACAATGCACGCTGTTGAGGTCTCTATCAGATATTTTTGATGTATGTTTCCTCTCTAGCATATTGTAGCAACTGATGCTATTAGTTTATCGGGGGATCTAGTAATCCTATGGAATCCTTTATGGATATTGACAAAAGTGTATAAATGTTTTTCGGGGATTCTTCTGCTTGCAAATATTCGGGTTCTATCAAGCTCCATACATGTTTTAAATATATATGCCCTGTACAAGGACTGACGTCCTTTCTAGAACAGGTTTTTCACATTAAAGGATGACATAATTAATTATGAAAAAGAATGTTGATTTAGGGGCAAACCTATAAAGATTTATAAAAGGTGGGTAAATTTTTTTCAAAGAAAAACATTTAATATCATCAAAGCAAACTTGCTATTAAAGGTAGTGTTGTGGCCACCAACAACCCCCCTCCTTATGAAGTATTATTGCTAATACTAAATAAGTGGGGACCCTCAAAAAAATTAGTTAGTGTTACATTTTCTTTTTTGAAACTTACAACATCATGAACTTAGGAAAATACCTTGAAAAATCTAAAAAAACTAAGTTTCATAATGAAGAAAATTAAATTTACTTCTTAAAGGATATCTCATCGCGCAAAGGATGATAGGATACACCTTCAAATGAGTTAAAATGACAAAAGGCGACAATGCGACGCGAAACCTCATCACATCGCATATACTGAAGAAACACCCACATTGCAAAACTTTAAAAAATCACCGATATATGATATCGCATATCGCACATCGCAAGAAACACATGAATTACACAAGAATTATAACGATCTGTAATATTGCAATATTGTGATACCGCGATACTGCGATTTGCGATAAAAATAGCATGTTGACATTGCGACATTGTGATATTCCGATACTGCGATCTGCGACATTGCAAAGCAAAAACACGGGACCCCTCCATCGCAGTTGGTTCTGGCTCATTATTCGAGAAAACGTTTTAGCCAAGAGTTGGTCATGTATTTTAATGTGAATTAATGAGTTATTGCTAGTTGTTAATAAAGTAAGGTGTTGTGTTTTTCAAAGAAATAGGTCACGTAAGGTGGCATGTCTTGTATATCTTCGGCATTTAAAAGTTTTCCTGTCATTAGTCCTTTATCATTACTTCCACCTCAATGTAAACTGCAGGAAACAACGAGGAGGGAAGGCAACGCTCCAATGAACATTTTAGAAGTTTAATTCTCAGGGTCAAGAGCTCACGGAACCACTATTTTTACAAATTTTGGGCTTTATACCGAATAAGAGAAAAAGACGCAAGAGGAAAAAACCGCATCAGGGAAGCCTGGATCAAAGAACAGAAGCAGTTTCCGATGCGTGATTAGCGCTTAGAGCTAATCGTGCATCGCTAAGAAAAATTGTTCGAAAAGGAAGGTCCCTAGTTGCTCAGTCACCTGCGAGCCCTGAAAATTGCAAGAAATTAGCAATAGAAGAAAACTGGAAATAGAAGACTGAAGGAAAAGTAGAAGGAGTCCAAAGGTTAACCAAGTTGAAATGGGATTTTTACCAGGCATGCATGGTAATGCTACATATTCATTGGATGATTCTCAAGCGTATCATCAATTTTACTGAGAAGATAATGCCAGCTCTTGCCGATTCTGTTTGCTTAACTCAACCAAAGGCGAAAGACAGTCAGCCAACTCTACTAAGGAAAATACTGAATGCTTGCGACATTAAGGAGTAGATTTAGAAATAGTTAGTAGATTTAATTTTAGAATAGTTTTGCTTAAGAGGGACGGTCATTTAAACCGAATCCTCATTCTATAAATAAGTTATTAAGTGTAGTATAAAACCTCTCATGCATTAGAGAAGGTCCAGAAAATTTATCAAAACTGTCTCAGACATGCACTTTTGCACCTCAGAGAAGTTTTGGGAATGATGGAACAAGGTTTATTTGATATTTGATTGATATCTGCTACTGAGTGGCCTTTCTGTATCTTAGTAATATTAAATCAAAGGAGATAATCAATTGTGCTTGAATCTCATGAGTAGGAAAGTTATAAATGGTACTTTATCTCTAACCATTTTGCTTATGTGTTAAAAGTGATATTCAGTTTTCAGTTATTTATATATTACAGCATGGATGTCTGAGTTATCATTTGGCACTTTTGTACGGTGGTAACTATTTGTTTATGTTTAGTGTATGAATAGCTCATTTATGCGATACGTTTTAACAGTTGTTTCGTCTAAATTCTTATACGAAGTAGCTCATTTTTATTGAATTCTTTTCTTATGATAGCTGAATGATCTTTATTACCAGTTATTGTTTGAAATCTTTCTAGATCACATAGAAGAAAGATCACACCCCGGGTTAGCATAAATTTTGATGTTTTTCTATTTATTAGAATACAATAGCATAACATTAGATTAGATAGAAGCATTCCATTGAGAAAAGAAGCACCCATCTTTCACACACACACATACTGAATTGGGAAACTGGTCCCATATCCCCAGTCGGATCCGCTATACCAAACGGATAAGGAGCTGCCAACCAAGGTCCGGATCGGGCGGGTATCCCCCTTGTCGTCGACACGATTTTCGGGGCCCTCAACATATTTCGTGCTAGAAGGAGGGCCTGAACTATGAATGGCAAGTAAATCTAAATCAAAATACCATTCTGAGAGTAAATCACCCTCACCATCATCCATCTCAACTTCTCCACCATGAAGTCAACCATCTAATCCACCACCCCAGACCATTATCAATCCACCTAGTGGAATCCCTACAACTCCTCCTCAATCATATGCGATCATAATCACCTCATCTTCTCAACCACAGGGATCATTTTTTGTAAATCCCCCTGTTAGCAGTTCAACAATGACCCAGTCTCTATGGAACAATCCTGGGGCAGTCTTAATGCCTGCACCCTTGAGTCAAATACCGGCCCATCTTGAGAAATGGCTACCCAAGTTCAATCCTGAGGCAGACATGCTAGCAGAAGAGAAAATAAACAACTTTATGCTATCCATCAACCTAAATGGGGTTACTAATGAAGATAATGTTGTCTGACTGTTTCCTTATACCCTACAAGGAACAACTGGATCGTGGTACTTTTCATTACCCTCTAGATCTATTACCAGTTGAGACATCTTCCAAGACCAATTTCTAACCAAGTTTGGTGATGAAAGTTCTACGGCAATGTTAATCAACGACCTATCCAACCTTAGGGCAGAATCTAGAGAACCGATCAAAGATTTCAATCTACGTTTCAATAAGATTCTAAACAAAATTCCTACTACTTCCTAGCCCAACAAGGAAGTGCAATGTGAATGGTATATCACTACATTACCATTGACATAGCAATCTTCGTGGATAGGGCTAATAAAATAACCCTTGTCGAAAACATGAAAGAAGCCATAGCATTAGAGAAACGAATAATCGCCTTAGAGAAGAAATCCACGTTAGAAGATCGGAAGTCTAAGAAGGTCACCTTCAAAGAAGAGTCCAAGAAGAAACAAGCAAAAGATCCATTTGATTTGGAGGGATTGCAAAAAGTTCTCAAGACCATGTCTAATGAAATGGTCAACATAAAAAAGAAAGCAGTAGAAACTTCTTCAAAAAGGCCCTATAGAGCTTTTAAAAGAGGCCCGTCAACGGATTCAAAGCCACCCAATGCTATAACAAATGCTAAATCCGAGGAAGAGGAAGAGGAAATTGTCACTAAAGGGAAAACCGATGATGAAGAAGTTGTAGAATTACAAGGAATGTGGGATTTCATCCTCCCACAAGAGGAAGATCAAGAAATATTCCCTGTTAGCACACGAAGTAGAAATTAGCTTGATCCTCCCCAAAGTATCCCAAAACCAAAGAGCGCAAGCTCTGCAACAAAGGATAAAGTCGCAACAAAGAAAACAACATCTAAAGTGACTCAAACTAGCCCAGTCCAAATAGATTCACCTACTCCATCTAAAACATTGATCGTTTCGGATGAAATGGAGTACAATAGCTTAGAAGACATGAAAAAGACTAGGGAAAATATCACTATGTACGAATTGAGCAAGCTAAAGCATCAACAAAATATAATGATGAAAGAATTACATGATATGTTAGTTGCACCTTTGCCTGCCTCTATAATTTCTCAAGCTTCTCAAAACATGGGAAGACCTCCAAGTAATACGACTAACAAGATTGATCCAAACGACATCGCTTTAATTGGAGGTAGATCGAGATCTCATACTCCCCCTTTT
>APFE031625540.1:21832-84628 GCA_000404065.3 Pinus taeda | reverse complement strand
TATTGCCAAGGTCTTCCAAGCAATATGTGACACACATCCATAGGCATCACATCACAAACAATTTTATCTTTGTACTTGCCCACTTGGAATTCTACTTCACACTGTTCACTTACCAGCAGTTGATGTCCCTTTTTTAACCATGATACTTTATAAGATGTTGGATGCTTCATTGTTCTCAGCTTCAATTTCTCCACTGCTTCTGTAGAAACTAAATTATCATTACTGCCACTGTCAATGATCATTTGGCAACATTTCCCTTGGACTTTACACATTGTCCTGAATAAAGCCTTCCTTTGTGGCGGGTCAGTCATCTCCTTTGCTAGCTTAAGTAAAACTTTATTAAGTACCAGAGACTCTCCACTTTCTGGTGTATTCACTTCTTCTGTTACTGCTACCACTGGTGCCTCTTCCTCAGCTGGAGCAACAATTGCATTCCTCTGCTTTATGTCTGCACTCTCTGGGCACTCAAAAGCTCTGTGTCCCAGCTTATTGCATCTGTAGCATCTTATTTCTCTGCCTCCTCTACCTCTAGAATAACTCCCTCTGCCTCTTGCATCACCTCCTGTGGATGCATGTTGGGTTGAGCTACTGCTAGCTCCTTCTGCAGGTGTTGTAGATCTTCCACTACCACCTTGACTTTCTTTTACTCTGAAAGTCCCTCTCCCTCTGGCAGACTGCTTCCTGATGAGTTTTTCCTCCGCTTTCAGTGCTATCTGATAAGCTTCCTCTACTGTTTTAGGAGACAGCAGACTTATCTCATCCTAAATGTCCATCCTAAGGCCATTCATATATCTAGCCACCCTCTCATCTATATTCTGGGCTTCTCCAGCTCTTATGCTCACCTTATAAAACTCTTCTGTGTATTCTTCCACTGTTAAAGCTCTCTGTCTAAGATTTTGCATTTGTCTAAATAATGTTTGCTGATAATTACTGGGCAAAAACTTACCTTTTAACTTCGCGACCATTCTGCTCCAATTCTTGATTGGTTGCTTACCCAGTCTCCTCCTATCCGCCTGCACACCATCCCACCAGAGCGCTGCATGGCCTATTAATTTGGTGACAGAAAATTTTACTTTCTTCTCATCTTCCATTTCTTCATAATCGAATAATTTCTCCATGTTATTAATCCAGTCGATCAGTTCTTCTGGATTTAGTCCTCCTTGATATACTGGTACTAACTGGTTCCATGGCCTGGTTGTGGATTTCAATACTGACTGAAAGAGCCTCATCTCAGGAGTAACCTCTACAGCTTCCTCCTCAGTAGCTTCAACTTTGGGCTCACTGACATCTCCATCATCTATGTTTATGCCTGAGATTAACGCGTCCAATCTAGCTCACAACTCTTCTATATCTTCCCTCAATTCGACATTCTCCGCAGGCCTTCTTCTTCCACCATGTCCACGTCCTCGTCCTCTTCCAACCCTGAAAGCCATCCTTCTATTGCTCCTGAGATTTAACTCAACGCCAGTTGCTGGCTCTGATACCACTAATGATGGACTGCTTGCTGGCTCTAATGACAGTCTCCCCAATTTAATTGAAATATCTTCAAGATCCGCCTGGCTGTCCCTTGTATATCCTTTTAGATCATCATTCATTAAACTGATAAGTTCATTCCCAATTTAAAATCAGAGGCGGCAAACCAAGAATTACAATTGGGATAAAATTATAGTGCGGACAGAGGGTAATTTAATTGGCACACATTTCAAATTAAGCCAGGTGGAAATCCGATTTTTATATGGGTGCACAGCTATTGAGGTGAGATATAAGAGTCCGCATACAACACTCCCTTTAATACACACAACATACACCCAATACCCAGAATACAGCCAACTATAGAGTCGATGCCAATATGCATAGCTATACAATACGTCCAATTATAAAATTAATGCCAATACGCACAACCATCTAACTGTCGGCCGATATATGGTAAGTGCACAGCTATGAGTGGAAAGCGCATGGCTATGAGGGGAAAGCTTATAAATAAACAATCAACAATCCATGGATATGCCGCGGACAACAATTGGAATGCGCACCCACAGTTTAACAATACAACAACAGACATATAAATGGATGCACAGTAGACTAAATATGCACTACCATTTTTCACATGCAACCATTGTAACCATACCCAGCCTTCTATGGGATTATGGTGCGCCCTCAGTACATTTATACACAGTTTTGGTGCCACGGTTCAATGCCCACGCATTATCGATGCAATTCCAAACTTAAGGTTCCTCTGTCAATAAAAATCCGCATGGTTCTGCCAATTTCCAATTGAAGTTCTGAACGCATAGTAATTAGAGTTTACCACAGGCATACAATATAATTGACAGCGGAAATAGCGCATGCACAGGAGCTTAATACGCACATCCAATCTCTTTTATTAACAATACAAAACCAGTTTTATATATAATTCGACTGCAAATTTGGTTGCGCCAATGATCTTAACACGCAGGTAAACATATATCACAAGAATTTCATTCAAACCCCATATTACAACTGCACAATTCTTAGATCTTTGGCGATTCAATTGCCATTCTCAATAAGTCATTCTATTCATTGAATGAGAGAGAATTAGTTACAAAACCACTGGCCTCGCCTCCTCTGCTTGGCGGCCCCAATCCTCTTTTATTCATAATGTATAATCTTATTTAGCACAAAGCAGTTTTTTTACATAATGGCTTTTACAATTTAGCAAGTTTTATTATCAATGTTGATCCTACTTTTTAAAGAAAAGATAGCATGTTTTATTTTTTTTTTCTATTTTTAACTCGAAAAAAAAAAAACATATTTTTAACTGGAAAAAACATAGAAACTGCAGGCTTTTCTCTGAGTCGCCTGCTCCTGCATCACTCCCACTTCTTAGTAGCTAATCGTAGGGTCCTTAGTTTGTCCAAAAACAAACCCATATGAGATGTGGAGCTAATAGACTCAGAGTGCCATACGTTTTTTACCAGATTGGAGTAGGAGGTGTCTAGCTAGATCCTATTAAATTTGAGTGGAAGCCCTCCTCTGAAGTCTTGATGCTACCAGTGTAGTATGATAGGGTGATGATCGGAAATATGACATCTGATAATGTCAAACGTGACCATCCCAAGTCTGTCAATTAGCATATCATGTAGGAGAAGCCTGTTAAGCCGCTTTGCAATGTAGGAGTACCTCGTCTTGTCGTTATCCCAAGTGGGAGTGATATTTGAAGGGTAGATGTCAACCAAGTGGTGGTCCATGATAATGGTCATTACTGAATCCACCATAGGATCCCCACGACAATTGCGACCTCATTATTCGTGAGCACCAACAATATAATTTAAGTCCCCCACCAGAATGAGGGATGTAAGGTTCAGATGTTTTGACTCAACCAACCTTTGCCAAAAATGCTCTTTGTCATGAAAAGGAGCATAGATATTAAGGATGTGAGTACGCCTCAATAGGCAATGAATACTCATAGCAAGTAGAATGCTGGCAAAACATGAGAATGCCCACAGTTTGACACGGTTAGGATCCCAGATGGCAATCAGACCCCTTGATTTTCCATTAGCGTCAATGGCCACCATGTGCCATGCCGAAAGCATTCGGCGAAAATATCCAATTTAGTGGAGGGCAAGATGCATAGTTTCTTGTAAAAGTATAATGAATGGGTCATTTATGGTAAATAATTCCTTTAGAGCCAGGAATTTGGGGGTGGCCCCAAGATCCCACATGTTCAATGAGAGTATAAAAATCATTTGTGACATTGGACGGGTTGTTGTGCTCCAAGGGCTCAATATGTAGAATCAACAATGGGGATGTCTATGAGGGAGGGTGCTTCCATATGGCAAGGTGTAGGGGGTTTATGTGGATGGCCACGAAAGTATCGACTGTCACGTGGATTTTTCTTCCTGACAGTAATGTTTCCAGCTGATGTGGGGCTAATGCGAGGTGATCAAGGACCCGATGGTTTGTGTATTGTGAGGGACCGCCGGTCCAAGGTTTTTCTCTGTAAAAGGAAATCTAAGTCATTTTCCACCGAGTTTGTGGGAGATTCTATCGGAGAGGTTGGGGTAGTAGAGGTGGATTGAAGACGAAGATTGGAGGTCGGAATAGGGGGGGCAACACTTAGAGGGGAGTTTGCCCAGACATAGCAAATGTGAGTAGCTGATAGGGGGTCATTTAGAGTACGCTGAGGTGAAGCGTTTGGTGGCAAGGATGGGAAGTGTTGATAGGGATTAGATTGTTTGATGGGACAGGTGGAAATGGGGGGTCCAAGTCGTCCGATGGTGTGGAGGAGGATATGTGGACGTGAGAAGATTTCAGCTGGTGTTCCATAAAATAATGAGAAGAAAAGCCAGGTGGGGAGTGTGGAGGAATATTTGTGTGAGGTGGAGTACTTTCTCCACAAGAGGGAGTCTTGGATCCGCCATGTGATGAACTGTCAACACTCCAGAATATATTTTGATGCCAATTTCTCTGTCACAGCTTGTTTGCATTTGAAGGTCGAGTGCTCCATCGTCGGGGGCAGTGTGGCAGCAGGTGACCTGTCCGGAGGCAATTTAGGCATCGGAAGGGGACACCCCAATAGTCTAGTCCCTGAATCAGATCTGAGTCCTTCCAGCATATATAAATGTGATCTAAAAAGCCCCACCTGTAATTTTTTTAGATAAGGATCCAGGCTACACGTTTTTCAGGTGCCCCCAGGCAGTGGGGATCCACATAAACAAATTTTCCAATGGCGTCTCCAATGTCCTATAAAACCTTCGGCAACCAAAATTCAATGGGGAGTCCTAGCAGTTTAATCTAGATAAGATTATTCTGTGGAGTATCCCTTAGAGAGTTAAAGCCGATATAACAAGAGTATAATGCAAGGAAACTATGCCCTTTTACCCATAGAATGGACTTAATCTTCTCGAGGTCTTCCTTGCATAAGAAGTGGAAGTTGTACCAACCATTTAGCAACCTAACCATCGTTGGCATGTAGTTCAGTAGAATATGCCATTTAGAATGAAGCCAAACCCTCATGTTTGAGTTTCCCATCTCAGCAAAGTACCATTTCCCAGCTAGAGCACGATTTTGTAGACTAATAACTCTATCAGATAGTACCTCGAATCCAAAGGCTAGATTTGGAGTAGGTTCAGTTATTTTTATGGCCCGAGTAGGGTAGCGAGCACGTCGTCCATTCACAAAGTGTGGGAGAGCATGAAGGCCATGTGGCGAAGTGGATGCTGGGTGAGTCAGTGGCCCCGTGGCCTAGATAGAGGTCCCACCATATGCCCGTTCAATCGCCATCATGGCAGGGATGAGGGCAGCATGAATAGAAGTGTTAGAGTCAACCTGATCCATAAATGATGAGGTACATAGAAAGGATAAATGGAGCTTGGAGAATGTAGACTCTAATAAAATAGATGTTAGATGGAATGTGATCAAGTCAGTACTGAGAATGTCTAAGAATTCCCACTTGACAAATTTTACACATCCCAAGGCCTCGAAAAAGAAGAGCATGAGAGCAAACCTAATATGGACGCCGCCATATAAAAAAGTCTAAAATAGGAAGGTTTATGGGAATAAGAGAAGAGGAATATAGTAATGGATATGGTCAGAAAGAGTGATCTGAGGTCTGAGTAGGTTAGGTTACATCTGTCACCCAGAGATTATGAGAGAATTCCAATACGTGTAGATGCAGAGTGACACGTACTGAACCGGGAAATTTGAATCATGCTGGTTTCCGGGATAGTTAGGGGAGCCAAAAATTGTTGCAGGAATAATGGCGTTTAATAGAATTGTGACAGTGGATGGGGAGAGGAGAGTATAATAAGTAGGATTGGGTCATATTTATGCCATCACAGCAACAACAACACCTGTGGTATGTCTACCACCTATCATAGAGTTTGAAACTCAAAGAGTTGCATGGACGCGAAACAATGAAGGAGTTTATCAAGCAATTCAATAGGGTGTAGTAGCTGGTAGTGTTGAGGCAATCAATATCTTTTTGAAGGGATTGAGAGAAAAACAGGTGGGTAAAGTCATTCGAGATGAACATGTCGTCGGCCTCGGGGTTGAAAAAATGGAGTCTGATGATACTGAAAAAAAATAAAAATATAAGCTGCGATGCATGCGAGGATAAAAATGTGGGTAATTTCAGAGTGAGGGATGGAGAGGTGGGGCAATAGAAAATGTTGCATACTAATATATTAAGGATATCAAACCAGCATGGAAAGGCTAGTATGAGGAAGAGAGAATTTTAGCAGACAATGAGACCCGCACCTGTATTTGCGCATATATTCAGACCTGAGACGATTTTGGCAGCATCATGCACGGTCACCCTGGTATTATTGCTCCATTGCAATGTGGCACCGGATCTTCCACACACAGCGACTCAATCTTCTCGAATTGTTGGAATTATATCCCTATAAACCCTGGAATACTGCTCGTCCGGGTCTTCTCCCCAGAAGTATGCTAGTACCGCAGAAACTATATGTAAAAATTCAGCCAAGATGTCAGCGCAAGAAACTACTCCGCTGCATTTATCTTCCACCGCTTCTTTGTTTCTTAACAAACAACATCTATCATCTGGCCGGTGGCTTCACAAAAAAATATCTCGCTTCGAAATGAGCTTCTGAGCATCATGAACCGAACCGAGCTTAATCTTCCTCGTTTCCTTCTTCTTTGCTTTCATTGCTTTCCTGCGCTGAAGGCAGAATGTGACAGAATTATACTGTTGTTTTCATCAATTTTCAGGTTATTGTCCTGGTAGACATGAATGGCCACCGCTTATATATATCAATTGAGAGGTTATTATTATAAATTTTATTTAAGTGGATAATGATTTTGTTGAAATATTTTCAAATTAAAATATCGAAATCCAGAGGTGCATATGTTCAGACCATATCGAAATCCAGAGGTGAATATGTTCAAACCCCGGGTTACCTTGGTATTTGGTATCGCCGTATTCAGTGCATGGGGTAAATTTAGTACATCGGTAAATTTAGTACATCACTTTCTCATAGATAGGTGTCCATTTATATATTATTTCGTATATTATTTAGTCATATTGTTTAAGTTGTTTTTAGTATGATTTTTTGGAAGTTTTTTTTGGTGGATTTTTCTGTTTTAAATTTCTTTATGGAGTTGTCTTTAGTATGATTTTTTAGAAGTTTTTTTAGTTGTTTTTTTTAAGTTCTCTAAAATTTATTAGGAATTTATTGAAATCACAAATTTGATGGGTAACTACTGCATAATTAAAGTTTCTTAGGGGTTTTTAGGGTCTTGAATCCATATATTCAATAAAAAAACCAGTTTAAATAACACAAATTATGATTTTACTTCAATTTTTTCAACTTATCCTCCATTAAAAATTTGAAAAAATCGTACTAAAACAACTTCTTATCTTATTTAAATGTATCAATTTAGAGATATTTACTTATAATAATAAAAACATACAAGTTTTAGAGAATTTTAATTATAATTGTTAAGATTTAGATGCTTTATAAAATCTAAATTCATTTTCACCATTAAAAAACAATTTAAACTCTCTCATCATCCATTTAAAAAAACATTCACTAGATTCTACCCCATAACAGTAAACAATACCCTTTACTCTTTTTCAAAGTGCTTCTTCCCCAGATATAATTTTCTCGTTGAACGTCACTATTTATTATCCATTCGGACCACTATGTAATAGTATATCGAATACAAAATATCATCATTCTGAAGAAGCAGCAGATCTCTGAATAATAATGAGCAAAATTAGTAAAGGAAAAAGGGAGATAAGATCAATGGAGAGGCCGCTTGTGAGACCTGTCGTTACGAATCCCAACATAGAGAGCCATTTTGTTGGGCGGGATATTTGCCAAGACTCTCCGCTGGTTTGCACCGTCGCTCTCTGAATTATCAATCTTTTTATTTTGACACCCAGTTTTGTGGGGCTCTTGGGATCTTAGCTGCCCTGACTTGAAGGCCAGAGCGTGCCTCTTCCTATATGCTACATTGTCGCCCGAGGGTTCCACCACATCCTCAGAAAACCGAACTTTCTTTACCAAATTCCGCTTTTTATCTGTTAATAGCACAACACTTGTATTATTTACTCATAATAATTTAATGGTAAACATCAACTGAATATATAGCAATTTTCAGTTGTAAGCGAAGATTTAGATTACAAAACTTGTAAAGTCAAATCTCCTCGCCTAACAATTAAGCCACACCCTCTAAATTATACACAAAATTAAAAGACCACACCTATCGAGTACTGAGAACCACTCATCCTCCATGTAATTGGTGCTCCTCCAATTGATGCTCCTCCTCCCTCTGCTAGCTGCTGCTGATGTTCACAGGAATGAGATCCGAGACCGCCCTCCTGGTTCAATTTGGATTGCAGGCAAGAACAATTGTTCTTCAACTCCAGTAATTTCTGGCGACCCAACACCAACAACATAACACTGCAGCCAGAAAGTGCTACGACAGTCACAAGCCCAAGTCCCTGAGAACTCGGCATCACTGACATTTCTCAGCACTCCAACGTTTCAGAAACCCGGCAATAAGGACTGAATCACAGACACACTACAGCCTTATCTCTTCATTTCAATTCTTTATATCCGGCCTGGACGTGGAAGATTCTGTCGCCGGCCATTCTACGCGGTTTTGACTGTTTTACATTTTGATAAATGTGATAAAAAATCAATTAAATTACGACTAAATGAACATGCAATTATAGCAGTAAAACAGTTCGATAATTTCTTTCTAACCGTCTGGCTGCGGAAAAACGTGTTTTACTTTGCAGAATGAATATATATATAGAGTTTATACATATTATTTTCGTTTTATTATTATTATTATAATTTCTTTTAAAGTCAGAATTTTATTATAATTGGTTTATTAAATTAATGATATTATTTATTTGCTTATGAGATTTTATTAAATTAATGATATTATTTATTTGCTTATGAGATTTTGGATTGATAGTGAATGGGTACATTGTTAAGGTACTCTTAAAAAAATGTTATTAATTTAAATCTTAATTTAAATCTTTTTGTGAGTGCCTATCTACCAAAAAATGATATTATTTATTTAAAAAAATGTTATGTTAACACCTACCAAAAAAATGATATTATTTATTTAAAAAAATGTTATGTTTTATAGTTTTAAAGTGTATTTTTAAATATAGTTTAAGGGTTATTTGATTGTTATGGTATTTCTTGATGTGAAAACACTGATTCAATTTGGGGTTTTATCAAAATAATATATTAGATATAATGAAGATGTTTTTATGCCAAATTTACAAGAAACAAATGTATTTTTAAATATAAAAATAAATTCACAACTATATATATATATATATATATTTGAATGTGACCGGAGAATCCACACTATGAACATTATTATACCAACGTTTCAAATCCCAAATGGGATCCATCATCAGGATTTTAGAATGATGAATTAGATTATTGTCCCCACAGTTTTTAAGAAAATGCAGATCTGCAGCCTTCTTGCTATCCTCACTCTAAATTTTTTGAGTAAAAGGATTTCACTCCAATTATCCCCTCCATACAAGGACAAGATTTTGGATTTAAGAGATTTGTGGTGTGCATCTTTTGAATTAGTGACCGGAGAATCCACAATATGAACATTTTTATACCAACGTTTTAAATCCCAAATGGAATCCATCATCAGGATATTATAATATATATTAATTATTAATTTAAATTTATAAAACAATATTTTATAATATATTGATTATTAATTTTAAACATTAAACCATTAAAATGAAATTTCACCTTTATTTGGTATTAAAGTTAACAATTAAATACTAATTAATAAGAGTTTAATATTAAAATTAAAACCCAAATATTTGTTCGTATGATATTATTAATTTTTGTTAAGTCAACAAAATTAGACTGAACTAATAACATTTTTTTTATAGATTTTCAATTAATCTCTTATTTTCTTAAGCTAGACCAAGTCATATTGGTCTTAATGAGCTTTAATCATCATCTTCATTTTTAGTTAAATTAAAGAAAAAAAAAAAAAAACATAAAACATTTGAAATTAATCTTTAATTTTTTATTCATGATTACTTTACCATAAGCAATAAGAGTCTAATACCATAAATAAACATCTAACACCTTTTGACATGATATTTTCTTTAAGTTAAATTGAAAAACAAAAAAAACATATATAACTTTCACATAAATCTCAACCTTCTATCCATCACTAATATTAGAAATATTTCATGAATATTCTATAAATGTTAAACCCTTACCATCCATCTAATAATTATTAAATAATTAAATTAAAAATTTAACAATCCTATTCCAAACAATCTAATTAAAAAATAATCATATATATATATATATAATATATATATATATATATATATATATAATTTGACTCTAAAATGAGTTATTTGGGCAGATAAGTCATGGTCTTGTAACAAAGTCTATTTAGATGTTAAGAATCTCTATGATTAAGAATCTTGTTACATGCTTAAATTTAAATGTGCATAAGAGTACTTAATTAATAGACTAAATGACCCTTTTCCTCATATTTTTTCTTTTCAAATATTCCCGAAATCAAACAAATAGTTTTTAGAATCATAAGTTTAATTTAAAATACAAAGTTTGAGAACTTTGGGTGTTTCTTAGGGTTTTGAATTCATATATGTGTCCAAAAATGCATTTTAAACAAGTAGAAATGAGGATATTGCAAAATTGTATTGTGGAATTATGGTAAAAAAAAAAAAAAAATCATTTATTAATTACATTAGTCTAATCTATATATGTTCAAATTATATATTATTTTTTATAAATAATAATAATTTAAAATAAAATTACAATTTAATGAATCTTATGAATTTTTAAACTTTGATAATACACAATTGAGCATATAACTTTTTTGATGTTTATTATTTATTAATGTTTATAAAATTAAACATAGCATAGTCTATGTTATTATAAAAGAAATAGGCCATTTTTCCTAATCTAGTAGATATTTTTAAAAATTTGAGTTGCAAGTGCCCTTAAGGTTTCTCAAGGAGTTGGATCCATTTATGCATTCAAAAATGTATTTTAAACAACAAAAATACACAATCTTGCTTGAAATTATATTCCCAGATTCTAGTAAAAAAACTAGTTCCTCTATAAATTAGACTAGAACATTAAATATAAACATTTACCAAATATTCAATTTATATAACTATCGTAATAAATAATGATGCAAATTAACAATAAACCAAGCAAAAACTTACAATTTAATAAATAAAATATTGATTAGCCAATCCATCATCACCTAAATATGAGTTGGAATTTCAAAACGAACCACCTTCAAATTTAATGGTTTTAGTACCACCTCTACCACTCTGCACAGTTTCAACAATGTTGACGATTCTACCAATCTTTTAACTGTATTTGACGTGTAAATCACACTTACAAAAATTTGACGTGTAAATCACACTTACAAAATTTTCAACTATATTTAACGAAGGTGTTTATAATGCGACTTTTTGGAGATTCCGGTGACGAATCCGGTGGAAGAAATTGAGGTTAAGTCTTGATTTTTAGCAGTTAAAATGGTTTTTTAACTGCATATTTGGATTCAGCACCCTGAAAAACCCCTGGGACCCTTTGATTGTGCAGAAACTAGCTATCAAACTTGCGATTCCAATAAATTACTGCCTGATTTTGACCGGAAAAACCAGCCAGAAAAGCTTTCAAAAAGTCTCATTATAGACAACTGCATATTTAACGAGTAAAAATCACGGGTTTACAAAATTTTCCAATATATTTGACGAATAAATCACCCCCATAACACAATTTTAAATTCTATTCCTAAATGAAATGTTTAATAATCCGTTATGAATGTCCAATCAATTTGAAATTCCAGACCGGGTACGAACACTTTAAAAAGAAAGGCCACAAAAACATCCAACGGTCATCAAGTGTCAAATTGCAGACCCAATGTCGAGTATTATTAATACGTACAACGGTACGGTGCGCGCGTGGTCCAGTGATAATTGAAGGCCCCCCATAATTGAAGTTTGACGGGAAGTGCAATTAAATCCGACAATTGTACGACCAAACTGAGACTACGTTTCCCTGTATTTGGAGTGTTTCTGCAGAAAGTCCAGTTCGCGTGGCAGCCACATTTCTTTATTGAAAATGTTGGGGGTACTTTGTACAAAGAATGTATGTCGGTACTCGCATTTGTGACCTACTTTTTTAGGTTTGAAGATCATTGATAGTGTAGAGATATAAGCATGCACGGTACATGTTGTTAACATTGGATAAGCACGAATATATTCTGATAAGAAATATAGATGCACTCATCCTCTCTTGGTCATATCATGGAGACTTATGAGTAAATTTGGGTTTATCTAAATTTTATTATATATACCATTATTTATTCAATTATATAAATTATAATAAATAATAGCAATAAAAAAATAAATCAATCTATTATAATAATGTTATTGTATAGATATAATAATGTTATTGTATAGATAATAATAATGTTATTGTAAAGATAATTATAGGTTTAGTTTAAATTATTATAATAATGTTATTGCATAGATAATTATAGTCTAGTTTAATTATTTGATATTTTTAGTTATATATATATTTTTTATTAATTTTAATTAAATTTGTATGAGATTTTTAAAATGGTAATTTTTTTTTTTAATTAAATTTGATTTAAAAAATAATAATTTAAGATGTTGGGCAGTTAAGATAATTATCACTTAGGTGTAAATAATTATATATTTATGATGATATTTATTAATTAATTAATTGTTGATAATAGTGGTTAATTAATATTAAAGATAAGTATTATTCATTATTATTTATGAATTTGTACTAATTTATTATTATTAGTTTTTCTTACGTAAGATTTTAGTAATCTATTTGCTTTTTGATCATTATTAGTTAATATTGACAATGTAAACCTTGAAAAAACAAATATTATTTTTGGATATTATTGAAAAAAATATTTTTCAAAATTTTCATTGGACCATAACTTTGAAGGTCTTATTGTAGCCTTTGTGCCACGTGGGTAACACTAAAGATAAGTATTACTCATTATTATCTATGAATTTGTACTAATTCATCATTATTAGTCCCTTCCAAAGTAAGACTCTAGCAATCTATTTTCCTTTTGACTACTATTAGTTAGCATTGACTGATGCAAGTTATAATGTTTAACTTTGAAAAAATAAATATTATTTTTCGACATTATTGAAAAAAATATTTTTTCAAACGTTTCATTGGACCATAACTTTGAAGGTCTTATTGTAGCCATTGTGTCATCTGATAATTACCTCATAATTTTTTGTCATAATTTCTACATGTATTGCAATATTTATGCCATCATTTTTAAATATTTGTGTGAAGGATTTTTCTTTGCTAAGCTCCATAGCAAGAATACCTAAAACCAAAATCCTTGAAAGTAGCTAATACTCATGTAAATAACCTACTTACCATTAGTTACTACCCATTATAATTTAAGCAAGTATTTGCATAAAAGATGAATAGGAGCAAGATGGAAATAAATATACCAATTACTGTCTACCATTATTTATGTTTTCTTCAACACTTTAACATGTAGGAGTGAACATGTAGATGTATTAGTAGATATAAAATTTATCCAAGTCCTTATCCCTTAGTAGGCAATTAAAGGATAAATGCTTTGCATGTTTAATCATAAACATTTTGTTTATTTTATATAATGCTTTTTAAGGATGTAAAAAATAATAATATTTTGTTCATATATTTAAAATAGCATGACAAACACAATAAGATATTCTCCAAACAAATAAATTAATCAAATATATTACATGGCTCGCTTAGGAAGTTACAATTTTTAGAATTTAAATGGTTTAGGCAATTATAAGTTTTAGAATTTAAACGGTTGCCCTAATCGTTTAGATGTAGATTGTTTTTTTTGGTTTTCCCTTGTGTTTATAGTTATTAAATTGTAGTTAATGTCACTATCACTGTAAAAAGTTGGAATCTTCATTGATAGTAGGTATTGATATGAGTATGTCATTATGGGTTTTTGAGTTTTCTTTGAAAAAAGTTTTATAAACATGTTGGCTTATTTCATTCATTGTGAAATTGTAACAACCCTAGGTTGATTTTTTTTTTAAATAGAATAAAACCAAGATCATGGGACATGTATTCCAAGTTGAATGGTGGGTAAATATTGTAGTGGGTATTACTTGTGGTTTATTAATGGCTATGGAAAGTGGCAAAGGCATTGGAAAAAGGAAAAGAGGCAATAATTGGCATTTAATTAAAGAAATAAGGGAAAATAGGAGAAAAGGAAGATGAAGAGACACAAATATGCATGGAAGGGAAATTAGATATAAAGTGAAGGAAAAAGAAAGAAAAACAAAAAACAAAAAGAAGAGACTAGACATCAATGATAAAAAGACATCAGAGTAACAATTCACAACTTTTGTCAGTTTAGTTTTTGATTGTTTTTTGTTCGACTCTTGTTCATTCTAGCTCTCTTAAACTCTTACACACTTAGATTATTATTGGAACATTGCATTTTTCACTTGGACTTGGAGAGAACCAAGCAAGGAATTGGTGGGCATTGGAAACAAAGGTTGGATTAATAGTGAAAATTGGTGAACATTTCAAGTAACAAGTTGCATTGTGATTTCCCTGCTGAGATTTTCATGCATGGTACATGCATGTTGTTCTTTGGTTATTTGTTTTCATTGGCATGAGATTTCCTGCATTGACAATGATTTTATCCTTTCCTTACCATTTCCTGGATAGCCATGATGTAGTGGGTTCTCTATTTGATTAAGATTTGGATGGTCAATAGACTTGGATATTGGTTGAGGTGGTCTTAGGAAAATTCCCAAGGGTCAAGGGTGGAGATGGGATTTCTCCTAGAACTCTTGATGGATGGGTGGATACAGGAAAACTCCTCTGGAGCTAGTGAAGGAAGTCAAAGGGATCCAACCTTGGTTTTTTTTTTAGTGATTTTTGGACCAGTTTAAGTGAAATCACTATGGTAGAGAGTTGATGTGGTTTAGCCTCTAGAAGCCCTGATTGGTTCTACTTAGGTTTAACCCATATGATACCACATTCATGCTTGAAATATGGCACGGGGTGGATTGGTTGAAGGAGAAATTTGATTTAGCCAAATCTTTGGTTGGATAATACTTGGAAGTTCCTGACTTGGTTGGCTTTTGCATATGTTAATATGCATTATTTTCTATTTTGACCTATGATCACATCTACTAGTTATTGTGTTGATATTATGGTTGATTTGTCATGGCTTATATTCTGGTTATATGTTGGTTATATGTATGGTTATATGATGTGATCTTGTTAAGGATCTTGTTAATGATTTTATAATTTGTTGAATGATTGATGAATGCATGGGCTAACAAGTGTTGTTGCAACTAGCTTGAGAGGGCATTGCACCTTCTTAATGATTCTTTGATGAATTTAAGAAGATCATCATGAGATATGTGTTCTTGACTTGTAACTACTATGTATACTACATGTTTGAAGAAACGTTTATCATGTGACTAATATGTTTGAGAAATATTTAGCCTTAGTATTCATTGTAAATACTTGTTGTCATTCTATAATGAGTTTTGAAAAAAAATTGAGTTGTTATGGGTAGTGGCCTATAGGCAAGTCCTGGACAATGGTATTGTTACCACCTAAAAAATGATCACTTAAGCATTTCTAACTAGGTGGATCGAAATACACCATGTAGGATTAATTTTAAAATACTAAAATCACTTTCACCATAGGAAATAATTTAGTAAACCATTTTTATTAAATTATTTCTGATTAAAATTAAAAACCCCAATGACAATAATTGAATAAATCATTATTTATTTAATTTTCTATGGAATAATTATTAAATCATTATTTGATAATTATTCCTTGTCACATTTGACTAAATGAGCTTGGAATAATTAAATAAATCACTATTTATTTATTATTCCCTATTCTTATTTTTGGAATAATTGTTAAACCATTTTCTAATAATTATTTCAATTTCACACTTTTCTTAATTTTCACAAAAGTAATTTATAAATCATTCTATTTGTTAATTACTTCAACCATTTTGAAAATAAATATATTTGACCATTCTGAATATCTTTTCCCTCTCCAAAAATTATAATATTGTATTCCTAAAGGTTAGATTTCGATTTGGTCAATAATATTTTATTATTTTCCAATTCCTAATTTAGCTCAATACTTTGTTATAAATAAGAGGTTTTTCTATTCATTCTTCACCATGATCATTATCTCCTCACAATATTTGAGCTCCCACTTGAGTTCCATCTTTCTTTTTAGGTTTTTCTGCATATTTAAGAGGGAAGAACAAGATCATTGAAGCACAAGGACATTAAAAGGACCCATCCCACAGAGGGGAATGCATATACCCATGTTGTAAATCTTCTTCACCAAGTGTTTCAATAAAATTATAATTCATTTAAGTCTTCTATTGGGTTACTACACTTCTCTTTTTTGTTGTTATATGTTTTGGGCTTGCATCATATATTTTCTTATAGGGTTTTATCATGTTTTATTGCAGATCTGAAGCATAAAAGTGGTCACATCTTTTTGTTAGGGTCACTTGTCACCAGTGACTTAAGTGAAGCATTTTAGTTTACATACTAGGAATTTTCATACTAACAAATGATGACTCCACTAGTGTAGTAATTCAGAACCTTAGTGACTTTTGTTTCAATCCCCTTTAGTGTTTTCCCAGATATTTTTGGGTTCTCAATTTCTATTTTTAGATCTTCTTTGTTTTCTAGAATTTTTTTGATTTTTATTGGTTTTCCGCATCTTTTTGCAAGTCACAAGTGCCAATCGAGCAAGAGATGACACAACCTGGGTGAGATCCGTCGAGTGAGAATTGCGGGAGAAAAACTCACTTTTTGGCCTCTTTTTTGCATTTTGCAATGCACTTTTCAAGCCTTTTTCTACATTCCAACGCACTTTTCAGGCTAGCTTCTGCATTTTGCCATTTTTTCCAGATTTTTTTTAGAAATTTCCAGATTTGTCGACTGTATTGCATGTGTATTCAGAAGTGTTTCTATTCTTTCCTCAGTTACCCCTAGGCCTATATTCTCTTAGTAGTTTCTCATTGAGGAAGGCAAAACCTCCCTAGGATTTAGAGTACACCTTCATCATTGACGAAGATATTTGCCGAGTTGAGGACTCTAGGGTATAACACTTTCAACCACTGATTGGTAGGATTTTGTCCACCATTTTAAAACCTTTTTGGATAGGTTTCTTTGTCATTTTACTCCCTTTAGAGTTTGGTGTTGCCTTCCCCCTCAGGATCCCCTTGTGTGTCCTAGTTTTTTGGAGCTTCTTTCCTATCTTTTTTTAGCATTTTCACCTATGATTTTTGTTGATTATTTGCACCATATTCAGTAATCTAGTGCCTTTAGATCTCATTCCCTTATACATTCGATATTTTGGCCATTTGTTTGTCTTTGAGTTGCTTGTTTGACATCTTTTTCTTAGTTTCTTGGTAGCTTTCTTGGGTGAGGGTTTGTGTGATTATATTTTTTGTTCATTTTATTGTCCATTTTCAACGTTATTTACAATTTTTGCAACATTTTATTTTCAGTAGCACATGGCATCATAAAACATTCTCAATTAACTCATCCATTTGACACATAATTTTCACACACACACCTAAGTGAACATGAACTTGGTTAACAAGGGGGCCAAAACAATCAGTGTAGTTAGGTGTACGATTGGGGGGATAGGCTTCCAATAACATCCATCGATCACTTACATTGAGACATAGAAGTTGACATATTATAGAGCTTAAAATGCTTCACCTTCCGACAGTTCAAAGTCGGAGTATGTCAAAAACCCGATTTAGAGGTGGTTAGGCCAGCTCTTGTGTGAATAGTTCTCCTCAAGGCTACTCAATCCATGGCAGGGAATTCTGTGCATTGGTTGATCACCAAGAAGCTCAAGACTTGACCACCCCCTTAGGACAATGGTAAGCATAGTGGAAAATCATAGGAAAACACCCTATAGGACTGGGTGTGGGCAACAATTGGTTCTCTACCCCACCTTTCTCTAGACAACTCTCCTTGTAGGGATCAGATTTTGTCAAGTAAGAAGTCTTTTGGAAGACATCTGAAGTAGTAGATTTAGGACTTGTTTGAGGATTTAGATAACTTATAGGCCAGAGTTCATTTTTTCTTTGATAGGACATGTTTACTTGAATTAGAGTAACATATTAATATAGTTAGGTTACACTTGGCACGACTGCACTAGGTTTTTTGCTGCTTGTTTTTTTCTCTTTTCCTCCTATCATCACTCTTTAATCTATTGAGTCATATTCTTATTAACATCATTGCACCCCTAGGCATTTGTTGGGGAGACTTTGTGACCTTCACCCCTAGTTTCCTTTAGGACATCTTATTATTGGCCAAGGAATCCCCCCGAGGCATGTTTTGGGGCTCAAAGCCCAAGTTTTGATCTAATCTTATAGTAAAGTCTCTCCAAATTGCGGTCACGGAGCATGAAATGTATGATAGAGTCATAGGGTTGTTCGCTCTAGTCTTGTAATGTAATGTTGGCCTACCCATGGTCTGCGGACCATGGGATTGTATAAATAGAGCGAGGCTCTAAGTGTAAAAGATATTGAATGAAGGAAAAAATAGATAGTGAAGAAGAAGTTTAAGTGATTGAGTCGCAAGTGTAAAGTGTGTCTTGGGTCGTAGAGTAGGAAAAGGCTCTGTAGTTGAGTGCGTAGAGACCTAGTAGTCCGCTGTTGAGTGCGCAGACCCCTGTGGCTAAGTGCGCAGGGTGGATTCGAGTCTGTAACTGAGGAAGAGAATAATAAAGAGAAGTTTTATCTTAATTCTATGTATCTGTTCTTGGGTTATTACATGTTTGATATAAATTGTAAATGTACTATCTATTTACTTTGCACACCTGTATGAATGATTTATATTGCTAAGTATAATTTACACATACAAGTAAGCTAAGTTAATTAACTAACAATGGAATATTAGTAAGGGCTTGAGTAATAGCAACATTTAGTCCTTGAGTAGGGTTGCACAAAGGAAGCATTCTAGGCTGCAAGGTACAGGTAAGTGATCATAGCGACGTGCGTGCAAGGTTGAACTGTGGACCACTTGAACTCATCAGACATCTTCAGGGTTCAGAAACTTGGTTCTAGCACCCTCCCATACTACTTCAGGTGAGACCTTGGTTTGTGCTCCACAGACTATTGCCGAAAGGGCCAGTAGTACCGAGATTTGTTTGGCTAAATCACCTTTGAACTTGGGTCAGGCCCCGACAAACCAACAAATGGTTCCGTTGCTAGGACTGAGATCTGCATAAGAGATGTTTGATGTCATGTCACTGAAATATGAAAAAGAAAGAAATTGAAGGGTGGTTGGATAGAAAGATTCATGAGTTCGCGACACAGGAAAATATGAATTCAAGAGTAGCAAAGGAATAGTGGTTAGAGCACTACTTATATATGGAAATCCATTAAATTTTCTTTGTATCCTTCCCCTTTAAGTTGTATGAGTGGATCACGAAGCTAGCAAATAGTCAAGGAAGGTGTAGGCTCGACAGACCTATTGTGTGTACTCCAGAGTTAGTGCGCAGACTAGAAGGATTGGAAGATAATATCGCGCCTACTATGGACCATTGGCTCGATCGAACTATAGGAAGGTTTATCACCAAGTTTGCAGTAGATACTTCAGTCAGCTATAGTGAGGTAGAATGACACTTCCTCAAAGGGCCACGAGGTAAGTACGTTAAATCTTTGAACACTTGGATTAAAATACTACTGTGTTAAAAGTGGGTTATGCGAATAAATTGATGTTTAGGGCTACGTGAAGTGGGAGGATCTATAGAAATGAAGGTAGCGTAGAAATAGAAACTAGCCCCTTGATTTTGCCTCGATGGAAAAGTGAGGAAGAGCTCACAAAAGTATCACCAAGAAGTGCAATCAGTCTGATAAGGTAACAAATTATGCACATACCACCTCCACCTACACCACTACCAGTTTCACCATCTTCACCTCCATCTCTCCCCACACCACCTCCGCCACTGCCACAGTTCAATATGGTGAGTGCAACAAAGTTGTCAGTGTTCAAATGTGTAGGGAACGAAGATCCAGACCAATTCTAGTTTGTGGTAAAGGTTGTATGGGAAGCACAAGGAGTCACAGATGACAACATAAAGAAGACAACGATGGTAAATGCATTGTAGGATCACACACTAACATGGTACATTAAGCATTCTAATGACAATCCAAATGTTGGGATCACAGATATCCAAGCTGCGCTGAATAGGGAATTTAGTAGGCCAAAATAGGAGACAAGGTCGATTATCGCGTTTAAGGAGATCGTGATGCTTTCAGACGAGACCCCCTGGGAGCTAGATCAGAGATTGAAGGGTATGATTTGCGAAGCCAACATGACCTTGATGGATGGGCAACACCGTGCATGGTTTGTAGCATCACTAATGCCGCATCTAAGGACCACGCTATCACAGCAGAAGCTATGCACTCAGGTCGAAGAATTGGAGATTACAATGAGACTGCACGAGATCCCAATTCAACATCCTAGTCTAGGGGTCCCACAGATCCAAGTGCAACTGAAAAATTTGTGTCTGGAGATGTAGAGTTTGAAACAGGACAGGACACTCACCTAGAAGCATGTGAGGAGGTATGGTGCATAAAATGAAAAGGCCAGGGACATGACAAGGACCATTGTCCAGTCTTCGTGAACTACCTGGCGGGATGAGGACCAATGCCATTGAGACTAGAGGCACAAGTAGGACCGATTGAAGCACCTGCATTATGTTGCACAATTTTCCAGATAGGGGGGAGCATGCTACAGATAACTGTCATCTATTACATAAGTATATGCAGATGTCCTAGTAGTTGTTCTATAGTTTTTGTAGATCAGTAGGCCATGATGAGCACACTTGTAGAAGTTAAGAACTAATGATGGATCCGAACCCTACTTATAGATTTTAGACCAAAAAATGAGCCCTCAATCAAAATGTAGGGATGGCGCACACCGGATTTCAAGGGCACAGACGAGGTTGATGTGGAATGGGACCAGGAAGGGGTTAGAGACAGCTGATCTGTTACAATTGCGGAGGGCTAGGGCATTATGCTAGCGATTATACAAATCTGACGAGAGCATCATGTTTATATTGTACCCATATTGATCATGAGATGAAGGATTTCCTCCACACTGATAGCGAGGTTGCATGATAAAGGAACACTCCAACCTCCGCTGACTCAGAATCTGCAAATGATGAGGTCTGAGCCATGCGAAGAGGACTTGAATGTAAACATCATGCTCTGAAGTGATATCATGACAGGAGATGACAAGGGCAAGCAGCCCAAAAAGAGTGCATGGGTTTTCAAGGCTCCAACAAGGGAACGAGAGTTCGATTTGGAGCACGTAAAGAAGACATTCATGGAAGCTAAGAAGAGCTTCACGAAGGCCTCCACTTCAGGTAGTAAAGACAAACTAGAACCAGAGATGGACCCATCAATTCTTACTACCTTTCTGGAGACATGCATGAAGTTGCTATGTGACAGCAAGGATGTGAAGGGACTACAGGAACTCATCACTAGATGTGCTGGGTCAGGGGAACATTGAGTAGTTCAGAAGCTTGGGAAGAACACACCGCGAACAGGAAGGGGGATGAGATTGATTGCACAAATCAGGGAATATGAAATGGATCAAGTGATTCTGGATATAAGATTGGACGTGAACATACTGACAAAGAAAACATGGGAGCACATGCGCAAGCCCATGTTGCAATGGTCTCTTATTCAATTGCGAATGGTGAACTAGAAAAAGATCTTACTAATGGGAAGATTGTAGGGAACAATAGTAGATATCGAAGGTGTGACATGCTTGCATATTTTGAAGTGATAGAAATTGTTGATGACAACAATCCCTATCCCATGCTACTAAGGATAGATTGCACCATTGACATGAATGGAGTGATAAATCTAAAGAAGCGCAAGATGATTTTTGAGAAAAAGTTGCTACACGTAGCGGTACCTTTAGACACTGTGGAAGGATTGCGCTACATAGAGCCAGTGCATGGCAATGAGAACAATGATGATTTGGATTGTATATACAAGATAACTGCACGAGAGCAGGACTGGGTGAATCCAACAGCAGTTGGCAGGATTTCGTGGGAGCATGAAAGCTCCTACACCTCAAATTCAGATGAGGAAATAAAAAGATGGCAGAACTGATTGCATGAGGTAACCACGCTCAATTGCAACATGATGGTAAGTTCAATGTGTTGTGTAACAACAAAGGTAAGGGATCTACCTTTGTATGATGGATTGCACGATGTGGATGATTTCTTGAATAAATTTGAAAGAGAGGTGCTGGAACAACAATGGTTCGATGCTCTAAAATGGTAATTGCACGCTACACCTGTAAGATGGTTGGGTACGCATAAAAGAAGTTTTGAGGACTAGAGGGGATGAAGATGGATGATCCACCTACGATTTGGGAAACCACAAATGTGGCTAATAGACAAGTATGATGGATGGGATGATCCACGTGCACACCTCGTGAAATGGACCAAGGTCTATGGGGAAGAGCCACAACCTAAATGGGTTCATGTTTTCTATCACACCCTGGATGTCATACCCATGAATTGGTATACTGAGACTGGGCTCCGCCATGGCACGAGCGAATGGGATATCTTGCGTGAAGGATTCCTGTTAACCTTTACATTTGAAGATCGTTGGTGGGATATTTTTGACAATGCGCTACAAGTAGTAAAAGCAACTATCTTCAAAATACCCCAGGAGCCAATGGAAGTGCTTCAGCTGGAATGGGTGACCCAGCTGTTCTACATGCTAGAGTGTTCCAATGTAAATATTGAGGAGGATGATGAGGATCCACGGAATATTAACATTCCATAAACCGAAGGCTATCGCAAGGTTTGGGGACCATTGATCGAGGATCCTGACATCATCTCGCCGCTAAAAATGAAGTAGGTAAACATTGGGATAGAGGTGGAACCAAAGTATGTAATGCTCGATGACTATTGGGATGATGCCATGGTGAATAAGGTCATTGAGTTACTCCACGAGTACCAAAACTTATTCTAGACCAAAATTATGGATTTAAAAGGGATTTTTGGTGACTTAAGGATGATGAAGATCACCCTAAAACCTGACGCGAAGCCGATCAAGTAGAGGCCTTACTACTTGAATCGGAAGTATAAGGAAAAGGTCTACGTATAATTAGACAAAATGCTCATAGCCAGAATTATTGAGCCGGTGGAAGAATCCGATTGGGTGAGCCCTATGGTAGTAAAAGAGAAAAAGTAGAAGGGAAAAATAAGAATATGCGTGGACCTTAGGAAATTGAATGACGCCTGGGTACATGACCCATTCCCAACACCGTTCACAGATGAATTATTGGAAAATGTTGGTGTACAAGAAGCATACTCGTTCACAGATGGGTTCTCAGGGTACCACTAGATCAAAATCATGCCGGAAGACAGAAGCAAGATGACCTTCACAACGAAATGGGGCTACTTTCAATACACTGTTATGCTGTTTGGTTTGAAGAATGCGTCAGCCATTTTTTCGCGCATCGTTGTTTCCGAATTCAAAGAATATATCCACAAGTTCCTGGAGGTCCACCTGGATGATGGGATTGTCTTTGGATTGGTTAATAACCATGTAACAAGCTTATGCTTGATGTTGGACACTTGCCGATGACACCAAATTCCACTGAACCTTAAGAAGTGCACATTTCTTGTTCCCTTTGGGAACTTGTTGGGACATATGGTCTACAAACAGGGACTTATGGTGGACCCTGCGAAGATTGCAGTGATTCTAAATTTAAAAGCATCGCGAAGTGTTAAACAACTGCGTGCTACCTTTGGACACACAGGGTACTACAGGAAGTTCATCAAAAGCAATGCCCAAATCACCGCGCCGATGGAAAACTATTGAAAAAGGATGTCACATTTTGTTGGAATGATGATTTCATGAAGAGCCTAGATGTCCTAAAGGGGAAATTGGCCTCTGCTCCAATCCTGGACTTCCCAAAATGGGATTTGGAGTTTCATGCCCATGTTGATGTGTCATGTATCACGCTGGGAGTAGTGCTCACACAAGAGGGTGGAGAAGGCTTGGACCACCCTATCGCTTTTGCAAGTCGTAGATTGTCTAAAGCCGAGAAGAACTATTCCACAATTGAGCATGAGGGCTTAGTGATGGTGTATGCGCTCTAAAAATACCGACACTATTTTCTAGGAGGACATTTCAAGATGTATACAGACCATTGTGCGCTTAAATACTTGGTCAATAAGCCTGTGTTGGCGGGGCGCATATGTAGGTGCCTCTTCTTGTTCCAGTAATATGACTTTGAGGTTGTGGTCAAACCTGCATGCCTGAACGCAAGACCAGATCACTTGTCACATATTGAGACGGGCGAGGAAACTACTATTTTGGAGGAAGGATTACCTGATGCACAACTCTTTTCGGCGTGTGTCGCAGACGGGCACTTCGAAGATATAATCCACTTTATAACAACAATGATTATGCCAAAGGAATACTCCGTCCACTAGAAGAAGGAATTGGTGGTGCATGAGGCAGATTTTTCTGTCATCATGGAGCACCTGTACAAAATGGGAAATGATGAGATATTGCGAAGATATGTACCTAAATTTGAACGAAGTCATATCCTCACGGAAGCACATGGGGGCGCTGCAGGAGGACACTATGCAAGATGCATAACCGCATAAAATATTTTTCGCGCAGGGTTATGGTGGCCAACCCTTCACTAGGATTCAAAAGCACACTGTAAGGCCTATGATATATGTCAAAGGACTAGAAAGCCATCACAGAGGGACGAGATGCCGTTGAATCCACAAATGACACTGCAGCCATTCGAGAAAGGGGAAATTAACTTTGTCACACCTATCAAACCTCAGGGAAAGACAGACAAGTGCTACATCATCACCGCAATGGAGTACCTAGCACGACGGGTGGAAGTGCAGTTAGTTGAAGACTGCACGGCTGCTATGGCTGCACAACTTTTTTTTTAAATGTGTTGACCCTATTTGGTTGTTCAATAATATTAATGAGTGATCACGGAACACATTTCCTAAACAAAACCATCAGCACGCTTAGAGAAGAGTTCCAGATGTATCATCAGAAAGGTACATTGTATCACCCACAAGCGAATGGGACTGTAGAAGTTTCCAATAAAATACTGGAGACTGCATGACCAAAGTGTGTAACGCGTAGTGAAGAGATTGGGACCTGCATGTACCTGTAGTGCTATGGGCTTACAAGACAACATGCAAGAAACTAACAGGACAAACACCTTTCTAGTTAGTTTATGGCGTGGAAGCAGTCATGCCAATGGAATATATCGTACCTAGTCTGCGCATACCAGCGCTCACAGGGATGACGGACCACGAAGCTCTGGAGGAAAGACTTGCGCAATTGGAAGAACTTGAGGAGGAATGGTTCTTGGTTGGATTTCATCAACATGTACAAAAGCAGCAG
This sequence comes from Pinus taeda, assembly GCA_000404065.3. NCBI lineage: Eukaryota > Viridiplantae > Streptophyta > Pinopsida > Pinales > Pinaceae > Pinus > Pinus taeda. Next base: position 59,113 of record APFE031625540.1, on the reverse strand, counting down.
GAAAAGGCCTAGCATGACTGCCATATCAAGTTGCGCACCTTCAAGCTAAATGACTTAGTGTTGTTGTACAATAGTAAGTTTGAAAAATTTCCAGGAAAATTCAGAATGCATTGGCTGGGACTATATGTGGTTAAGGAGGTCACAAATGGAGGCACGATCCAGCTAGTCAAACTAAATGGAGATCCCTTCCCAGGCAAAGTAAATGGCAGCCGCTTGAATCCTTACACTGTTGGGCTGACTATCTGATTAGCTGGCAAAGGCACAGTCTTCGTGCTTCGAGGGGACAGACAAAGGCACGAGACTATAAACATATGACGAAGATACCAGTACACATGTATGGAAGCAATTCAGACACGAAGGTCTCAGAACAGAGGATGTAATAGATTCAATAAGCAGCGGTTTAGTGTGCTACTGACATCAACACAATTCGAGGACAGTTGGAGGAACTCCGTGCCAAGATCGTCGTGCCGACAGAGTGACATGAGGGTGAGTCACGATGTTTGTGTTGGGGGCTTGTTGGGAATGGAATCCCCCCGAGGCATGTTTTGGGGTTCAAATCCCAAGTTTTGATCTAATCTTGTTGCAAAGTCTCCGTAAATTGTGGGCACAGATTGCGAAATGTGTAATAGAGTTAGAGGGTTGTCTGCCCTAGTCTTATAATGTAATGTCGGACTACCCATGGAACATGGACCATGGGATTGTATAAATAGAGTGAGACTCTAAGTGTAAAAGATAATGAATGAAGGAAGAAATAGATAGTGAAGAAGAAGTCTAAGTGATTGAGTCGCAAGTGTAAAGTGTCTCTTGGGTCATAGAGTAGGAAATGACTTTGCAACTGAGTGCGCAGAGGCCTAGTCCGCAGCTGAGTGCACAGACCCTTGTAGCTGAGTGCGCAGGGTAGAGTTGAGTATGTAACCAAGGAAGAGAATAATAAAGGGAAGTTTTATCTTAATTTTGTGTATCTGTTCTTGGGTTATTACATGTTTGATATAAATTGCAAATGTACTGTCTATTTACTATGTACACCTGTATGAATGATTTATATTGCAAAGTATACTTTACACATGCAAGTAAGCTAAGTTAATTAACTAACAATGGAATATTAGTAAGGGCTTGAGTAATAGCAGTGTTTGGACCCTGAGTAGGGTTGCGTGAAGGCAACATCCCAGGCTATGAGGTACAGGCAAGTGCGCATAGCGATGTGCACGCAGGTTCGAACCGCGGACCACTTGAACTCATTAGACATCTCCACGGTGTGGAAACCTGGTTCTAGCACCCTCCCATACTACTTCGGGTGAGAACTCAATCCGCGCTCCACGGAATGTTGCTGAAAAGGCCAGTAGTATCGGGATTTGTTTGGATAAATCACCTCTGAACTTGGGTCAGGCCCCAACAAGCCAACACGTATCCCTCCTCACCGAGTTAGAGTTCATCCTCCTACTCCTCCATTGAGTCCTCATTATGACTCTGTTTCTACTGATTCTTTCACTTCTTCCTTTGATTTGGCATATTCCCTAACCTTGTAGTGCCACCATGTCAAGAACCAATGTGGGTGTGGGAAGCCAAGGTGCTAACCAAGGTAACCCCACAAGTGGAGCCTCTACCAATATGGTCACCAATCTGCCATTAATATCCTAGATGGTTGGTTTGAGCCTCCCTGATTTTAGCCAGATCACCAATGATCCTCTTTTCCATGACCCCAATTGGCCTTCTATGCCTACAAAACTTCCTTCAGACATCCCCAAGTTTGAAGGTAATCCTAAAGAAGACCCAACAAATCATGTTCACTCTTTTCATATGTGGTGTTCATTTAATTCCATCATTGAAGACTCCATTTGTCTTTGTCTTTTCCAATGCACTCTTACTGGAGTTGCTGCCAAGTGGTATGTGGATTAGTGGCATGCCTCCCATTCCACCTTCATGGCTCTCGCCAAATATTTTCTGTCATGCTTCTAGTTACCTCTCTGATAGGACATTGGTACCAAACTCTTGACCTTTTTTTGTCAAACTCCTACCACCCACCTATCTGACCATGTTCAAGAATGGCACAAAAGGAGGAGCATGTGTAAATCCCATGATTTGTAAGACCATTTCTATATGGATTAGATCCTTATAATGATTTTTTCCCTCATACATAAAGATCTCACCTTCGACTTCCCCTAGTCTAAGGAAGAAGCACTCCAAGTAGCTTTGAAATATGACTTGATCTATGAGCAATTAAGATATGTTTATACTATCCTTCCTAATCTTCTTTGACTTGATGTTTCTAATGCACCAGGGGTATCTCATGCTGCTAGAGATATCCTTAGATCTATCTCACACCCTCAACCTCCACCATATCCTCAACCTTACATGAGTTATGGTCAACCCTAGGAGGGGACCAGTTCTAGATACACTGATCCCCCTCTGGATCCTTCGTACATGAATGCTTACTAAGGTACAAGAACATCATATGCATATCCACAACTGCATAAGTCAATGTCAGGGCCAGTTGTTCCTCCATTTCAATATCCAAATGTTGTTGTGAATCCCTAATACCCATATTCACCTTTGGCACAAACACCCCAACCTTCCATGCCTCCTCCAACTTTACCATAATAGTAGCCACCTCCTCAAGGTCAAGTCTATTCTTAGAAAAGTGCAACCAATTCCCCCAAACACAAGTGAAAAAATAAGGGGAAGGGTAACTGGAACCAACCATCTCAAGGTAACCAAGGCAAACAATATCCATCATCTATTGCCCATCAGGGTGACCAGTCTAATCCCACAACTGAGCAACATGACAAATAACCCAAGCGAAAGAGGTCTCTTCGAATGAACAAACATTGTACCCATTACGACATATTTTGCCATTATTCTCACGAGTGTCCCCTTTTACCTCAGATGTGCCAAGCATGGGAATCTCAAGCAACTACTTCTTGAGGAACTTAACCCATTGCTCCATCTCCTCCCCCTCCTTCTTCATCACAACCGACTGTTCTTAAAAATCCTTTTCCCCATTAGTGATATATAGCTTCCCAACCCACACATGGTAATGCAACTCCTTAACCTTCATAATCTGGCTAGAACAATTATCATATCCTCATGATGAATTATGATGAAGTCAACACTAAACATGCCAACCTTCAGACTCAATCGTGCCAATATGACAAGTCCAATGCAAATTCACCGACTGATTCCCAACCCAAATTTTCCACTGAGCCTCTTTCGTCACCATTACATATCCCTCTACCTAAAGTTAAAGTTCCCCTCCAAGATCCCCAAAGGTACATTACATCGAAATGTAGCTTCTTCTCAAGCCACCCATACCTATAGTATAGTACATGACCTGGTGTACTCTCCTACTTCTATGTCAATGATGTAAGTCTTTCAGACTTGTCCATCCCAATGGAAATCTCTACTATCTGCGTTAGGCATTATGGATCCCTCTAATGATTGGTTTATTTTCTTTGACAATGAACAATTGGAACATCCCTCCCTTCCTCCATCATTTTCCTTTCAAATTCCAGCCTCCACAAAGAATGCCATATTCCACTGATGTATTATAGATGAAGGCGCCTCCACCTATGTGATAGCCTCTAAGGTTTGGAAGCAACTTGGTTCCCCTAACCTATCCCCATCTACTCTCACTCTTAATTCTTGGGACGGTCACCCCTCAAAGCCCCTCGGTTTGTATCACAATTGTTCCATGACCATTGTCGGAAAGACTATTGTGATTGATATCGAATTCATTGATGCCCCATTAGGTTAAAACATCTTGTTGGGTCATAGTTACACCTACGCCATGTCTATTGTCACATTCGTTGTCTTTCACAATATGTGCTTTCTTCACAATGAAAATATTATCACTATTAGTCAATTTTCTTAATATGACCCTTAGTGTCATTCATATCCTCATACCACCCTCATCAATGAATGAAAATAAGACTATCACTCCCCTTACCAATGTGTCTCCTGGAGTCTATAAATATCCCACATTGCTTGGGGCTTATTATGGCCCACCACCTACCCCTTCTAAGCCTAGCCTGCCCAGTGTTTGCATGCTTTAGGTGCCATGAGATGCCAACACACCTTTTGGTATGCCTTCACAATAGCCAGCCCCTCCACAACCTCCTACTCCCAACTCAACCTAGCTTTTAGGTACAATTCCTCCAAGCCCATTTCCTTCTACTAGTATCTATCTTGGTTATTTTAAGCCCATAACCATTTCCCGAGGTCTTAACTATCCTGGATAAGTTCCCCTAGATCATTACCCTTCTGGTTAGATACCTTTATTATTCCAACCACCAGGAATTTTTTCTACCCCTATTATGGTTGTGTTGAGTCTACCTAACATTACCTTGGGGATCCCAGTACGGTACATTGTTCCTCCAAAAACCACTCCTAATTAACTCAAAACTCGCACAACTTTTACCCCAGTTCAAGTTGTTGTTCCTACCCATTCCTTTGCTTTAGTTCCGTAACAACCTCAAAAAGACGCCACTCCTGTTGTGAAAGCATTTGGTGGGGGAGCGGGGACCCATAAAAAGGGAACCAAAGACAAGGCACCCTAACCAACTCCCACTCCTCCTAAACCACCAAATCCTGCTCCTCCATGCACTTTGTGTGATGTTGTTGGGCATGCCACTAATAATTGTTCTGAGCTCCCTCATATTAAGAATGTGGCCTCCAATACCTTTCCCAACTCTAACGATCCTGAGTTCCATGTCACCTCACTTGAGCCCACCAAAAAGAAAAAATATTTACGTACAAATCACCCTTGTGCTTTATGTGATAACTAAGGCCATTATTCCCATCATTTTCCATGTCTTGGATAATTTCATGACACACTTAAATTACTTCACGAGTTAGATTTCACTCATAGTGATTCCACTTCTCCTCTACCTACAGGTTCTAGTCCCACTGTTATGCCAAAATAGGAGTTTTCCCAAACCACCATTGTGATTCCCCCTCTTGATGTCGAGTTGAAAAATAGATTTTCCCCTATTCACTACCTATTTTCATCCATGGGATCGATCTATTGGGAATCTCTTGACATTTCTTATTGCGATTCGGCCAAACCTTCTTCACGGAACACTTCTGTCTCCACATAAATAAATGTTACATCTACTAGTCATTTGTGTCCCCTTTTTTATGATGCGCATGTGAACCTTGTCTCTCACGAAGATGCCTCAGGTAGCTCTTCTTCAACATGTGGTTTATCTTCCTCCCACCCTCCCATCTTTCATTCCAATAAAGAAATCATGGAAGTGATGAACACCCTTGATTATCCTTTGGATGATATGCACCATCATGTGTACTTCCTTTCGCAGAAAACCCATCATCAATATGCTATGGATTCTAAATACTTCATCCATGAGAAGAAATTCTCCCCAACCCTCCTAGTGCATCTAGTAGTGTCCACTCTATTACCATTATCATACTTCATTTAAAATAACCTCTAGATTCTCATATCACTTTTGATCATTCTAGGGATGATCCACTTAATCATTCCTCCATTTTACATCAACAACCAAATTCCTTAGTCATTGTTGTTGTTCCACCATTGTGTTTTCTAAGTGAGAATCAATTCATTCTATCCAAAGTCACTCTTTGGTGTGGTGACACCATAACCCAGAAATTCAGACCATTTGACTTATATATGCAGTGCTAAAGTGATATTGGTAATCCACCATCACCTTTCTCTTACTGCACCCATCATACATTCTTCCCACATGAAGACAACCATAAACAACAAATGGTGAGCTACATCATCAAAATGTGTTTAGAGTCCACTATTATAAATAAATTTGGCATGTCCATAGCATGTTACTACCATACATAGAAAAATGGGGGGCACATATACCCCCAAATATCCTCATCATTAGAGACCCTTATGCCCATAGGGCCAAATGCTACAATCCCTTATTTGAGCACTTGGAACACAATGGAATTCCACATCCTTATCTTTCTAGGGGGCATCATTCCCACTTGATCATTCCCCTCCATCATCACATGCTGGGGGGAAGTATCTCATGCTTGGGGGCGTGATGGCCCCTGGTCACCTTCTCACTTGATTAACATAAGTCTCAACCAAGACACTAATGATCTAGGTATGGTCGATTAACCTTTAATCCCTTAGATAGTGTTTCCTACTGGTCTCTCTGATGATAAATATACACATCACATATCGTAGATTCTTGATACCATATATTAAAATATTCTACTCTATGTGATACCACACTTACCACCAGGTCCCATGTTTGACTTGATGGTTGGGGATGATCCTAGACCTTCTCTAGTAGTTCATTATTGTATTCCTTTCTTACCCTCATTCTTCACTAGGAGTCATCCTTCCAAGAAGCATTAAGGCCATTTTATAGATAAGTAAGGCAACCAACCCGAAAGTCACATATATGAATTACAATGGTCGGTTTGTCTACTATGATCTACACAAGATTTAGGATCTTCTCCTTCTCTCTAAATTATCCAACAGATCATTATAAAAATGGATTGAATTTGTGGGTATGAAGACCTTTTATAAGAAAAACCTTTCTTTTGTCGTCCATTGCAGCCAAACGTAGCTCGATTTGATGAACCGCCAGCACCATTGAAAAGCTCTCACCAAGTATTATAATGGATCTCTTATTTTTTTGACAATTTGAGACTTCACCAAGAAGCCATTTCTTTCATAAGGTCTCACTTTTCTATCTATTAAAATCAAATTTCTTCATATGATATGCCAGTACTCTGGTACCACTTTAACTTTGCACTAGCTGACTCACATGTCTATTTTCATACTAAGTAACCATTATTTACTCGTGTTTTTATTGTCCCCCTTGGGCCTCTCCTATTTGGTAGCATTACTGAGTCACCCGTGCATCTATGAAGTCTGTTCCAAATCCCGTTGAGTCCAGTTACAATATTTCATCCATATTTGTGTCACATTAATCCATTATGCTCATACTTGGCCTTCATATATATTTCTAGGTCTTTGAAAATCCTCCATCTGAGTAATTGAAAATTGCCTCTAGATTAAAGTTAGTCGCTGCAAGGTCAACCATGCATATCATGCTCTGACAAGGAAAGTCGTCATTCCACCTCTCATCTTGTCTCCTCCCATCATCATCCATGGTGTAAGTGCATTAGTAAAATTACTATGATCCTTGTGCCTTTATTGAGGAATCCTCATTACCTCAACTCTAGCGAGCCCTCTTCTATTGTCTTCCACAAATTTATTCCACGAGAGTGGTCTAGAGGGCGGTATACCTAGGCTCTATCTTTAATCATTGTTTAGTGTATCATATCAAGCAAAGGGAATTGTCGTTTCCCTTTGACTTGGTTTTTTCTCATGTGCTTGACTCCAGCTCATTATCGCATGATCAAGAATCATACACTTGATGATTCAGTGAACCAAAAGATTGTACCAGTATTTCCTATGTGTGTGCGAGTTGTTCCAGACCTCATGAGGAGGTGGTCCTTTAGGTAGCTAGCCACATGCCCAGACAATAGTATATTATGATCTAGCCTCAGATGCAATTTCATAGATTTGAATGGATCGATTCCCACCAGTTGTAGTGCTTTGAAAATGCATGTCACATTCAAATGATCCATGCAGATCTTCAAGGCCCTTTCTTATGCAAAAGGGCTTCTTTGGTTGGGATTCCCCCCCCCACCATGTCAACTTGAGGGGCATGTTATCGCATGTACTCAGATGGAATTTTTCTAGGAAAATTATGTTTATTTGAATCGTTATATCATTGTATCATGTTCTGAGCCCTTGTTGTGAGAATATCATGTATCATGTATCATGTACTTTGTATATCAATCCCACATTGTTGGGAAAACCATTATTATTTGTACTTAGTTATCTCAGTGGGTATGAGTATGGCTCCTCTGCCTCAATTGAGATCATGTACTCCAAAAAAAAGGAGACTTATTTTAGTTTAGTAAGTCTCACCCCATCCATTTCTCCATCCTTCCTTGCATTGCTTCATCTCTGTCTCTCTCTCTCTTTCTATGACTCCCCTCTGGTGTGCCATGGAAGTGTAACCTACAATGTAATTTGGTCATATGATTTTCTCCTAATGTTCGTACATTATGGGTAAATTTTTTATCACCTAAAAAATGTTCACCTAGCCATTTCTAACTAGGTGGATCAAAATACACCATGTAGGATTAATTTTACCATTTTAAAATCACTTTCATCGTAGGAAATAATTTAGTAAACCATTTTTATTAAATTATTTCTAATTAAAATTTAAAAACTCCATGACAATAATTGATTAAATCATTATTTATTTAATTTTTGTAGGAATAATTATTTAATTGGATAATTATTCGTTATCAAATTTGACAAAATTACTTTGGAAGAATTAAATAAATCACTATTTATTTATTATTCATTATTCTTATTTTTGGAATAATTATTAAACCATTATCTAATAATTATTTTAAATTCACACTTTTCTTCATTCTCACAAAAGGAATTAATAAATCATTTTATTTTTTAATTACATCAACCATTTTCTAAATAAAGATAATTTACCATTTTGAATATCTCTTCCCTCTCTAAAAAATATAACAAAGTATTCCTAGCGGTTAGATTTTGATTTGGTCAATAATATTTTATTATTTTCCTATTCCTAATTTAGCTCCATAGTTTGTTATAAATAAGAGGGTTTTTTAGTCATTATTGACCATGATCATTATCATCATCACCATTATTGTCTCACAACATTTGAGCTCCCAGTTGAGTTACATCTTGCTTTTTGGGTTTTTCTACTTATTTGAAAGAGAAGAACAAGGACATCAAAAGGACCCATCCCACAGAGGGGGATTTATAGACCCATGTTGTAAATATTCTTCAGCTAGTGTTTCAATAAAATTATAATTCATTTAAATTATTTTATTGGGTTATTACACTTCTCTTTTCTGTTGCTATATGTTTTAGGCTCGCATCAAATATTTTCTTGCAAGGTTTTATCATGTTTCATTGGAGATCTAAAGCACAAAGGAAGCTACACCTTGTTGTTAGGGTCACTTGTCACCAGTGACTTAAGTGAAGCATTTTTGGTACACATACTAAGAATTTTAATACTAACAAGTAAAATTTCACAACCGTTGGCACAAAACTGGAATATTTCGGTCATAACCACATTCAGGAAGGCTTATGGGTGCAATTGGAGCCTTCCAACTGTATGAACAATGTGTCAAGGATGTGGTATGGATGTAAAGCTTGTGAAAACAAGTTCCATCTCAGGTATTAATCACCACAGGTGGTTGTCACACTCCTGAGAGGTGGCAATATGTGTTATGGTTAGTAGAACTCATTTCCATAACTGGAATATAGAGGTCGGGCCATGTCATAGTAATAATAAACTAATGTTTACCCTAGAGAGCTTCTAAAAGAGGTTAAATGTGGGGTGGGGTGTTACAAAGTGGTATTAGAGTGGGTTTTGTTCTCTCTGGGTGATATTTGATACTAAATAATGGTATGAGAGCAAGGTTGCATCACTAGACCTCGAGGTACATATAGATGGTTATGGTTATTACATGTGCACTTATTGTTATAGCATTGTATTATTACCATGCATGCATCATGATGGTTATATGCTAATTTGGACTGGGTGGTGTAGATATGATAGCCTCCCTTGACATACACTGAGGTATGATTTTGATTATGCCTTCTATTTGGTTTATCTAACATGTTTTGTTTGCAAGAAATAGAGGACCAGAGATGAAGAGTAGAGTGGTGGAATACAATTCAAATGAACCCTTTTATAGGCATGATGTGAAATCAGTGGAATAGGAAAAGTCAGTTGAGAAGCAAGAAGAAGAGTATTCTCTTGATTTGGCAGATACACTAAGGAGTCTGAGGGAAGAGATTCAGAGTTGCAAGGTGGATAATAACAAGTTGATTGAGGCACAGGAAAAGCTTTCTAGAGCACAAGAAAAGAAAGCCAGAGTCAATGTAGTGATTTTTAAGAGTATTTTAGATTTGGAGAAGCAAGGACAATTAGGGAACAATCATGGACATAGGTAGGAGGAGGAGACCAATGGAGCATATGTTAGTAGGTATTAAATGAGACAAATGATGGAAAAAGATGATACAGTTAGAGGTGGAAGATATTTGAATACACTTGACAAGCAGGTTGACACTCATGGATTTTGTTCTAGCTCTAATTCTGAGAGACATCATCATCATTACCACCAACATACTTATAGGAGGACTGAAAGGGGGTACTTTCCAAATGATTTCAGGAAAGCCAATGCTCCTATTTTTGATGGGGAAGTGAATAAGCGAGAAGATGCAGAAGCATGGTTGTTTGGGATAAACAAGTTCCTCAAATTGCATGTCTATTCAGAGAACATGAAAGGAAAGACAACTATCTTGAGTCTGAAGGGAAAAGCATATATTTGTTGGGAATATGTTAAGCGGGTGAGATGCAATACGAAAGAGGAGCTAAGTTGGAATGAGTTTAAAAGACTCTTCAAGAAGAAGTTCTTAGCTGAGAGATATTATGATGGGAAGTCCAAGGAATTATATGAGCTCAAGGTGGGTTTCATGACACATGAAGAATACAAAACCAAGTTTCTGGAGGTGTTGAGGTATGCTCCCTACCTCAAGGATAAGAAAATGAAGGTTCAAAGGTTCATTAGTGGATTTCCTTTAGAATTCTAATGGTGGAAAAAGTGATCTAAAGGTGGTAAAGAGTAGATGAAGGTATATGAAGTTTTTTAAAACCTTAGAACATCTCGAAGGCCCATCTTGTACAAAAAAAAAGGCACACGATGTCCTAAAATGACGAAAAAATGTACTTTTCCTGGCATACTTTTTAGGGCACCGTGAGGTGAGGAGAAAGAGGATGATGATGGTCGAAGGAATGAAGGATGAATATTCCCACCCTGCAAGCCACTATTAGTACCTACACACTAGACAAATAATACTTTTTACAACTTGAAAAGAATGCCAAGGTAATAACCAAATTGCAGCAAAATGAACTAAGCAAGAACTGACGAGTTGAATTTTATTTGCATCAAAAGACAATCTAACTTGTAGCATGCACGTGACCTACATCCATGAAAGCTTAAATAAGATTGTGATTGGATCCCTAAGTATGTAGAGAACATAGTATGGAAAAGAGCATTAATCTAAGATCTAACAACTGCGAAGGAAACTAATGACATGTTTTTGGCTTGCTAATACATATTCCTCAACCACACTTCCGACAAGAGAGTTGGTAGACTACTATAAGAAAATTTCTATAAAGGAAGAAAAGAGGTGTTACTAACAAAGGCAATGCATGGATAAAATGCATAAAGAGATACTAGAGCCTTTGGATTGGGCCATAACGAAAGGGGAATCATCCCTTTGAGACAAACTAAGATGAAACATGGTAAGCTTCTCATTGACATAAAACATAGTTCACATACATCATGTAAAGGGAATGAAAATAAAAATTTCAAGCTCCTAGCTCTTAGTGGCTCCTATATACTCCAAAAGTTTGAATCTTATTGAGCCCTTAAGCTTGTTTATTTATACAAAAATGACTAAGGGGTAGACTCATTGGATAGAGGACCACTTCCCTAGAAAATCTCTAAAAAGGTGGATCTAGCTCCCTTATATCCTCATAATTCCTTGAGTACATCGACTACTAAGAGATCGTTGAGTTGTAGGTGAGTGATTTTAGGGATCAAGTTGAGTTCTAGGTGAGTACATACAGGATACAAGACTCCTACATCTTCTCCAGTTGCCTCCAACGTGGCTTTTCATAGTAAATGCACTCAAAATCACTCCATTTCTTGAACATTAACCACTTAGGTCACAAAGTATAACAAACATCCTTTAGTCTCCCTATTAAGCACATTATTGTCAAAATATGTTATTAAATGAAAGGAAAAGAGGAAATTATAGGAAGGAGGATGTCAAAATGGTCCTTATGATATACCTATTGATGGGGCCCATAAGAAGGCTCACTAATATGGAACATGGCTAGCTCCAACAAAGAGACTATCTAATCTCATCACTTCTTGGAAGTAAGAAATGGCCAACATTCTAGGTTTTGGGGGGACCCATAGAAGTAGCTCATAAACATAAAATGTCCCTTTCATATCCCCCCAATTAAAGGAAATTGTCAACTTAAAGGTAGAATCCAAGTCAAACACTATTAGAAGGAGGACAATACTGGTTCTACCAGGCAGTGGATTAACTTAGGAAGATAGAAAGAATAAGATCAATAGGAAGACCCCCATCCCCTCTAGCTAGAGCTCAACAATAAGAAAATAAAAATATGTGAGGGTTCTGACACTCTTAGATGGGGCTATAGATCGATTGGTTTTCTCATTGTCAAGGAAATATACTATCTTTTGAGATCAATGCCCTCAACTACTCCTGATCCTACTTGGAAGGAGCTATGGAATTTAGCATAGTACCCCATGGTTACAACCTTCCTATGGTTTATATCAAGAATAAGAATCCTCGTTTGGGAGCACGTTCCCAAAAGGGGCTTTGTTGGATCATCATGGTGCTACATTGTAAACAACATCAAGAAACTATTGGTCACCTATTGGAAACATATGGGTTAGCTATCAGTATTTGGAATAAAATCTTAGTTGGATTTAATAATCCAATCATTGATAAGGAAGATGTTTTTTTCACCCTTAAATATTGGCCCAAGGACCCTTTTCAAAGCCCATTATCAAGAAATTATGGAAATTAACCCCTAGGATTATGGTTTGGGCTATTAGGAAGGAGTGTAATCTATGCATTTTTTATGAGAAGCACTCAAACTTCAACAAAATTTAGATATTTGTTCGCAAACAACTTGAAGAAACAAATTTTCTATCAAATTAAGACACAAAGGATCTCCCTAACCTCAAGAAAAAATGATCCTAAATTAGTGGTGTTTCTTTTTCCCTCTTACCACTGTGAATTCCCCTCTCCCACCCCCTCTCTAGCTAGCCCTGACTCTTGAACTCCTCCTTTTAAACAACACTTTAAAATAAATTCCAATGGGGCCTCAAAAGGAAACCTAGGTGACGTAGGTATTGGATGGGAAATTCAAAACCATAATGGGGCAGTGATGTGCATCTACAGTGCATACCTAGGACATGAAAAAAATAATGCGGTTGAATTAAAAGATCTAATCTAAGGGATCCTCCTCGCTTGTGATCTAGGTGGATGTTGGTGGCCACTCACCTATTCCACTTGGATCCCCACAACTATCTCTTTTAGTTTTCTAGTTTCCTTAATTGTAGTAAAATATACTATTTTTGGCAGTTTTTCGGGTCTTGAACTTCTGGAGCCGTTTTGAGGCCCTAAATGACGTTTCTTGGGAAAATCAGGGGTAACATGAGTTTTTGATCTATGATGGCCACTCAAAAGTTGTATTCATTGGATATATCTTTCTAATGAGGTATTTTCCATGCCAAACGAAGATCGTATGACAAAATTATGACCCCATAAAGTTTATGTACCAATTTACCCAAATAGAGCCCATAGTTTTGCCACTTGATCTCCTAGGGTTAGGTTTTTAGATGTTTAACATTTCTCATTATTTCTCAATAATAAATAGGCCTTCAGTCCTCATTGTAGAATAGTTTAGAGGCATTTAGCCACCTGTTGTGGCCAACAACAACCCCCCCCTTTTTAGTTAGTATTAGTAATAACACTCAAGAAATGGGGACCCTTCTAAAAATAAAAAACTAGCACTTCGAATTCCCTTTTATAAAACACACTATCATAAACTTAGCAAAAACATCCGCAAATGCAAAATCTTAAGTGTTATGATAAGTCTCAAATAATATTGTTCTCTTAATAATGAACATCACATCGCAAAAGGGTTAAGGAGGATATCGTATAAAGAAACCTTCGGAAATGCAAAAATGCGATGAAACGAGATCGCACGCCATATAAACTTATGGCATATCGCAGATTTCATATGTCGCAATGCCACCTAAGATAAAACGTCCCAGTCCTACGATATTGCGAAGCAAATCGCAAAATTTCTTTATCATAGGTCAACAGGGCACATCGTTCAATAAGATATTTCTCATAAACCGATACCGAGTTATGGGCATTAATGTCAACTTAGTGCTTTATTAATGGTTATTTATGAGAAAAGATTTAGATCTGAGTGAAAGGTTATTTCATGTAGGGTGATATATTTGATATGATTTTAAAATTAAGAGCTTTCCTGTCACCTTACTACTTACCATCATTCGTTATCTTTCTCATTATATCTTAGTTCTCTATTTTGTGAACTTACAGGAGCGGTATACAGAACAATATATAGAGTAGTGTGTGGAACGTAATGGGAAAGAAGGGAAAAGCTTCGGTTACTGAGAAAACATAGATGACGCCCTTATTCACAGACACCACCTGTACTAGAGAAGCAAGCATATCTACTTGGGAGGGCATATACAGTCTTTTGGAGGAAGGAAAACCGAGGTTATGGAGGTTACAGTCACTGTAGATGCATGCGGGTCATCTGAAGCATCACTTACAAAGCATGCATGCTAATTCCTACACCACATAGTAGCAAGGTCTAAAATACTTCCCTATACAGATATGGTCAAATGGGTAATAGATGACACTGATATAAATGACATTAAATTCAAGTCTCGGAACTAGGATATTATTAGGTCATCTAACCTACAGGACTTAAGATGAATTTATCATTTACCAAAGCCGCAGGCTAGCTACAACAAGCAGTTTGTGGAGAAATTTCCCAAGGAGAACGAAGATTTGGAGGAATGCACCAAAATTTGGTCAGCAAGGGAAGAGCCATTAAAAATGAACAAATATGGTATGTAAAATACTGGTTCCCTCTCCTCTCCGTGTTGTTTCGCTACTGTAATGTTATGTAGGCTATTTGGAAGAGCTGATATCAACAAGTTTTCATCCGAGTGGCTACCCCTATTGGATGTGGCCACCAACCCCACTATTATGGATTGGGCCCAGATATTGTCTGATAACCTAGCCTCTGTTATTTGGAATTATTGCTCTAAAAGAACTCACTCTCAGAGAATTTATCCTCCTTTCTTTTTAGCTGCCTATGTCATGGATGCTATTTGTTCTGTTTCTAGATTTCCTTTCATAGGTTGGAAATGGATGGTATAGAATCCCTTGACCATTCAAGTATACCATAAGGAATTGTGGGATTCTAAGTTTACCCGATATTTTTATAGAATCTGCCATGGAGTTATGCTACCATAAGGAATTGTGTAATAAATAATTTTACTATGGCTATTAAAATAAAGGCATTCACTAAAGAAGATGATCTCTTTGACGAAATCTTCTAGCAGAAGAGCACACTTAGAGACATTTTTCACATGGCCCAAATCTAGCTTGGCCCAGCAGAATTCCAAGAGTTCAAACTCTATAGAGAATAGAGATTGGGAAACCTCCCCTTGGACAAGTTGCGCTTAGAACCAATAAGGGAACCCACTCACATCATCAGTATAAGTGGAATCTCAGGACCAGACAAGTCTAAATCCAAGTCTAGGAGAGAATCACTAGAAAGGTCTAGACAGTCAGAGAGCGATCACAATAAAAGTGAAGGATCAGTCAGGGATATTGCCCAATCTAAAGAGAATCCATAACAACAAGTGTTATCGCCAACACAGGTGAAAGTTCTTGCTCCCCTCATCGAGCCAACAAAGCCATTACGAACAGAGCTGGAGAAAGAGTGGGAAACATTTAATGAATTGATCAACATCAAGGAGAAAAATATGGAGACACCAAAGAATCAAATGCAGACAATGATAGAAATGGTCATTGAAATAGTTGTCAATGCTCCAAAAACTGAGTACATTCCCATAG
This sequence comes from Pinus taeda, assembly GCA_000404065.3. Classification (NCBI taxonomy): domain Eukaryota; kingdom Viridiplantae; phylum Streptophyta; class Pinopsida; order Pinales; family Pinaceae; genus Pinus; species Pinus taeda. The sequence goes on along the minus strand of APFE031625540.1, from coordinate 43,308 downwards.
CTCCATCATCTGAAATCATGTTGAAGATAGAGGAAATTCCTCCTCTAGATGTGCTTTACAGTCTACAGCACAAAGTAGTGGTCAGAAGATAGAGAAAGAAATGAAAATTAGATAGTGTGCTCTCGCCTGAGGCAGAGCAGTTGGATGTCCTTTGGTGAGACCCTACCATTGAATTGATAGAGAACCTGACTAATATATCCAAGATCGCATGAGCTTATGCTTCTACTGCGATTGATAAAGCATTTGAAGTACATATATTACTTAAGGATAAAGAGGATAAAATCCCATTTTTGTAGCAACAGTTACAACAGGCCAGTGCTAGTTGGGAAGTGGAAGAAAAATTGGAAAAGTTACAACAAAACTTTCAACAGATGCAGCTGGGTTATCAAAGCAGTCTGGCTGAAAAAGAGTAGCAATTATAGGCCACATTAGAAAAGCACAAAGATGACCCCAAAGTCGTGGAATTTTTTTCCAAAGCCCTTTCCTTGAATGACCAACTCTTGTAACAGCAAGAGACACGCTGCCAAAGAATATCGGAATGGAGCTCTCACTACGAGAAGAGCGACAAAATCACAAGTCAAGTCATGGATTTGCGACTTGATTATGATTTAATTCACAAGAAAGTTTCTGATTATTTGAATTGGCAGGAACCAGAGGAAGGTAAGAAAGTATGGTTGATTAAGATCAATGAATCCCACAAAGAAATGCTATTTAATAAGTGGGATGCACAGATCAAAAAGGTAGAACAAGCAACGGAAGAAGCAGCGACAACAACAAGCAATGTCATTTACTGTGTCAATGATAATCTGCATAGAAAAACCCGATATCAGAAACCACTCCAGGATTTCTCCCAAAAGTACAACAACTATAGACAAGATGGAGATAGAAAGCTGAAGAAAAGGTAGAGTCAATCAAGAAGTTAACTAAGTTTAATTGGGACACTTACTAGCAATACTTAGTTAAGCTGACAGTCAATGTATGAATCTAAAATGCCTTAATTATTCCACCGAAATGATAGTGCCAACACTCGCTGATTCTGTTTTTGCAGGTCAACTAAAATTAGAGGTTAGCCAACCGTTTCTCCTGAAGCCAATGCTGAATGCTTACGATCTAAGAGAACATATACATAGTTAATTTTCACATGCAATTTTAGTTTTATTTTAATTTATTTTTTCCTTAGATGAGGACAACCATTTAAACCTCCTCCTATATTTTTGTAATGAAGTATTTTTAGTCTTTAGTTAGTAGTATTTAAACCCCTCTCATGCATTTAGAGAGGGGTCCATAAATTTGTCAAAAAACAGTTCTTTAGAACATGCACTTCTACACCCTCTGAGGAGGTTTTGATGAATGGATGGAATGAGATTTATTAGTATCAGTGTTGAATTTCCGCTACTGAAATGCACTTTTGTACTCTTAGTAGACGTTTAATTATGAGAAGATAAATCTATATTGCTGAAGCTCATGAGTATGAATCGTTATCAATGGTACTTTTATCTCCTAATCATTTCTGCTTGTGTGTCAAGTAATATGCTATTTCCAATTGTTTATACATGAAAGCTTGAATTTTTAAGTTGTCATTTGGCACTTTTGTACGATGGTAACTATTTTGTTTATGCTAAGTGTATGAAGAACTTATTATGCAAAATGCTTATCACAATTTTTTCTACTAATTTCTTATACGAAACAATTTAATTTTAATGGATTGTTCTCTCATAGCAATTGAATGATCTATATTACCGATTTCTATTAGAAACTATTTTAGATCTTAGAAGTGAAGAGTTAATTTCGGGATAGTTTTTAGAATTATATGTTTCCATTTATTAGAATAAAATTGCATGTTTTAGATTAGACTTAGATTAAAAGCCTCCTATTTAGAAATCTTTAGAAAGGAAAACATCAACCCTTAGCATCATCACAAACAAATTGGGAAACTGGTCCCATTATCCCCAGTCGGACCCACCATCCCAAACGGAAAAGGAGATGCTTTCAAGGTCCCTACTGGGTGGGTATCCCCCTTGTTGTAGACCCGATTTTTGGGGCTCCAACATATTTGGTGCTAGATGGAGGGCCCGAATTGTGAATGGCTAGTAAATCTAAATCTAAAATCCACTCTGAGAGTAAATCATCGTCAACTTCTCCCCCGACTTCTGCATCGCATTCTGAGTCTTTAAATCTTAAGCAAGAAGTTGAGAAAACAACAACCACAGCCACAAACCTAAACATTTCAGATAGATCTACTATTGAACCCCCTGAAGTTGAGTCTTTGATTCATAAACTTCAAGGATTTTCCATATCACCACAGAAATCTAAATTATCTCAAGGTAGTGTGACTTCACAATATAATCCTTCTCATCCTCCTACTAGATTACAGAGTAAAAAATTTGGTATCGAACCAACTGAGTTACCTCTGCCTAAAAGGAAAAGAGCAAGGAAGACACCTCAAGTGTCTGATAGTGAGACTTTTTCATCATCAACATCCATTCCATCTTCTCCATTGCAAAGTCAACCATCCACCCCTCCACTTCATATTTTTGTTCATCAGAGTACTGGAACTTTGACATCCTCATCCTCACCATAAGGAACTTCATCTGTGCTTTCCTCTATTAGTAGTCCAATGATGGCTCAAAACCCATGGAACAATCCAAGGGTAGTCTCAATACTTGCGCCCTTGAGTCAATTACTAGCCCATCCTGAGAAATGGCTGCCTAAGTTTAACCCTGAAGCAGGCACGCTAGCAGAAGAACACATAAATAACTTTATATTATCGATAAATTTAAAAGGAGTTACAAATGAAGACACTGTTGTTAGACATTTTCCTTATACTTCACAAGCAGTAGCTAGGTCCTGGTATTTTTCATTACCATCAAGATCCATTACTAGTTGAGACATTTTTCAAGAAAAATTCTTGACAAAGTTCGGTGATGATAGCTCTACGACAACATTGATCAATGATCTATCAAATCTTAAGACCGAATCGAGAGAAACTATCAAAGATTTCAACTCACGTTTCAACAAACTTTTGAATAAAATTTTAACCGCTTCCAAGCCTAGTGAAGAAGTTCTGGTACATATATGCTCTACCATCGAACATAACAATCTTTGTTGATAGGGATTCCAAGAAAACATTGGTTGAAAACATGAAGGAAGCAATAGCAGTAGAGAAACATATCTTAGCTTTAGAAAAGAAAAACATTGTTGATGAGAGAAAGTCTATGAAGGTTACTTTTAGAGATGATCCTAAGAAAAAGCAATTGAAGGACCCATTTGATTTAGAAGGATTGCAGAAAGTTTTAAAAACCATGTCTAACGAAATGGTTGACATTAAAAGACAAGTAGCAGAGGCTTCTTCTAAGAAACCCTACAAGCCTTATAGGAAAATTCCTTCAACTGATTCAAAGCCTCCCAATGCTGTAACAAATGCAGAATCTGAAGGAGAAGAAGAAGAAGTGTCCAATGAAGAACCTATTGATGAATATGAAGTTGAAGAACTACAAAAAATGTGGGACTTCATTCTTCTAGATGAAGAGGATCAAGAGGCATCATCAATCAGTACCAAAAGTAGAAATCAACTCGATCCTCCATTGCCTAGTTCTAAACAGAAGAACATAAGCTTGGTATCCAAGGATAAAGTCGCAGGTAAGAAATCATCACCAAAAGCAACTCAAACAAGCGTAGTCCAATCTGATTCATCAACTCCAACTAAAAAACTGATTGTTTCTGATGAGATGGAGTATAATATCATTGAAGACATGAAAAAACTAGGGCCAACATTACTTTTCATGAACTGAGCAAATTAAAACATCAACAGAAACTACTTTTGAAAGAGTTACATGCAATACCCGTTGCACCACTTCTTGTTGCTGTAATCTCGCAAGCTTCTCATGAGATAGGAAGCCCTCCAACTATGGCAAATAAAGTTGACCCAAGCGATATTGCTTTAATTAGAGGTAGGTCAAAATCCCATACTCCTCCATTCCTTCTTACTTAAGAAATTTTCAATAAAAATTTGCATAATTGTTTGGTAGATTCGGTTTCTTCCTCTAATATTTTTCCTAAAACAATTTGTGCAAAGTTAAACATCCAACCTCAAAAATCTACAGTACGCATAGTTCAGCTAGATCGATCGTAGGTTGAAGTAATTAGTGAACTAAATCAAGTAACCATAAGGCTCTCATCGAATCCAAAGGTATGTCAAGTCGTTGATATTTTAGTCACAAACATTCCTGAATTTTATGGTTTAATTATTCGCAGGGATTGGTCTGAAAAGCTTCATGGATACTTTGTGACCAATTGGTCACACATGTAGCTCCCTTACAATGGTAAACCAAATTAGATAAAGGTTGAGCAAGAAAGACATCAAAAATACATAGTGACAAAATTGGAAGGAGAAAATGAAACTATAGCATACAACAACAATATAATTGGCAACTATTCTGTTGACTCTTTCTTAGGAAATTTTAATGCTCATACTTTGCCCTATTTAGAACATTCTATTTTGTCTCAAGTAGAAAATTTTTCTCAAACAGACAGTTCTAAATGCGTTAATTTTGTAGATAGTCCTGTAAATAACTCTGTGTTTTGGAAATTATTTTTTGATGGTTCTAAGTCTAATCATGGAGCAGGAGAAGAATGTGGATTAGTTAGTCCAAAAGGGAATAAAACCATGCTAACCTGTAGACTCAAATTTGAGTGCACAAACAACACTGCAAAATACGAAGCTTTATTGCAAGGGTTGTACAAAGCAATCGGACTAGACATCAAATATCTACAAGTCTTTGGAGATTCTGAGATTGTTATTAAACAGGTACGAAATACTATACATTGTCTATCAGGTCATTTAAATCATTACCAATCTTTAGTACAGGACCTGACTGAACATTTTATATCATTCAATATTTCATCCATTCCTCAGCTTCAAAATGTTAGTGCTGACCTCCTGGCTAACGTAGCTTCCAAGATCATTCCCTCATAAGACTATCGCCCAGATAGATTTTCAATCAAATTTATCTTTAGACCCTCCATCCCTAATAATGTTACCAAATAGAGAATTTTTAATGATGACCCAGATATTGTTAGTTTCCTAACTTCAGAAAGATCTTACACTAATTAGATAATTGGTGAGGACCAACATGACAAGCAGTTACAATAAGAGAACACCAATAATGCCATACCAAAATCTGCAGTCAAGTTGGAAGACTTGTACGATTTAAAATACAGATTCAAAAGGTCTACCAATTCAAAACTTTAGAGTTCAACTCTGAACTATGAATTAGTAAATCTAGGAATGGATACTAAGCCACAGAATACCAAATTAGGTCTTGGTCTAGCCCCAGAAGAAAAATTAGCCTTTGTTCGGCTCCTAAAACAGTATACAAGTGTCTTTGCCTGGAGTTACGATGACCTTAAGACTTATGACACTTCAATCATTCAACATACTATCCTAATGATAGCTGATGAGAAACTAGTCCAACAAAAGCTGAGGAAAATCCATCCTAATCTAGAAAGTCAGATTAAGTACGAGCTCAATAAATTATTAAAAGGCACAATTATTTTTCCTGTTTGACATTCTAGATGGGTTCGCAATATGCTTCTAGTCAGAAAGAAAAATGGAGACATTCGAATTTGTATTGACTTTTGAAATCTTAACAAAGCCTGCCAAAAGGATAATTTTCCTTTGCCTCCTATGGAACAAATATTACAAGCAGTTGCAGGATCATAATTGATGTCCTTTTTAGATGATTTTTTTGGTTATAGCCAAGTCTTGGTCCATCCGGATGATCAACTAAAAACCACATTCAGAACCAAATGGGGTACATATGCATATCAAAAGATGCCTTTTAGGCTGATTAACATTGGGTCCACATTTCAAAGGGCCATGGATATTGCATTTAAGGGATTAGTAAACAAATAAATGGTGATTTACTTGGATGATATAATGGTGTATTCTAAAAAACGTAGTAATCACCTCAGAGACTTAAAGCAGATCTTCCAACGTTGTCAAAAGTATGGGATTTCACTTAATCCAAAAAAGTCATTTTTCACATTAAATGAAGGAAAACTTCTTGGGTTTATAGTGTCTAAATCTGGAATCCATATTGATCCAGATAGGATTAAGGAAAATTTTGAAATATCCTTACCGCATAATAAGAAAGCAATGCAATTTTTCCTTGGCCAAATTAATTTTGTTAAAAGATTTTTCCCATACTTCTCAAGAATTGTGTCACCATTACAAGCAATGATCGAGAAAAATTAACTCTTTAAATGGGGCCAGGTAGAATATGAAGTGTTCAATTTGATTAAACAAGTGATTGTTAATGCCCCATCCTTAGCGACTCTGGATTTTTCTTATCCTTTCATTTTGTATACATTTGCCTCTGAGAAGTCATATGTTGTAATACTCACGCAAGCCAATCAAGATAAATCAGAAGCCCCAATTGCCTTCTGTAGTTCAAATTTACAAAGGGTTGAATTAAATTATTCTGACATTGAGAAACAAGCTTATGTTGTTTTCAAAGCAATCAAACACTTTAGACCATTTCTTCTTAAAACCCATACAAAGATAATAGTGCCATTTCCAGTGGTAAGAAATCTCTTGGTGTAGAAAGACATGGGTTAAAAGAGAGTAAATTGGGTCACCACCCTACAATAATGCGACGCTAAGATCAAGCCAGCAAATATTGTAAAAGGTCAAGGCTTTTGTAGAATGTCGGCTAGAGTGTCGCTTATATCAAAAATACCATTTCCTAATCAATAGGTACAAATGTATGAGGTAAGCTTAAGTGATATTGAATCAAGATATGCTGATATCATGTTTTATTTAAAAAATGGATATGCTCCTTCAAATTTGAATCATACAAAGAAAAGAGCCCTAAGATTGAAAGCTAAGCAATACCAACTTGTTAACGATGTACTCTTTAGGATGAATTATGATTTTGTTCTTCTTCGATGTCTTGAGAAATCTGAAGTTGAATAAGTGTTGCAGGAACTCCATGATGGACCAACAGGTGGACATTATGTAGGAGATGCAACAACACACAAAATATTGCGTGCAGGATACTATTGGCCTACACTATTTAAAGATGCACATAGCTATGTAAGGAAATGTCAAGTTTGTCAAACTGTGGCTGGAGGACAGAAGAAACCATCATTTCCATTGCAACTAGTCAATATCGACCAACCATTTGAGCAGTGGGGATTGGATATAATAGGTGAGATCGTTTGTCACTCTTCTAAACAACATAGGTACATCCTTACAGCCACAGACTATTTTACTAAATGGGTAGAAGCAGTTCCCCTCAAGACAGCTAATGTTGAACATATCGTCGATTTCATAGATTAGTTCATAGTTACTAGGCTTGGCTTACCTTCTACATTAATGCTTGATAATGCATCATATTTTTCCAGCAATGCTATGACAAAATTTGCACTTAAAAGAGGTTTTAAACTTAAATATTCCATGAATTATTACCCACAAAGGAACAGGTTGGCTGAATCAACAAATAAAAACCTAATCAGAATCATTAAGTGAATTATTGATCAGAATCATAAAAATTGGCACAAATCTTTGATGTATGCTCTGTGGGCAGACTGAATAACTCAAAAGGCTTCCATTGTTACTTCTCCCTTTAATTTAGTTTATGGGAAAGAAGTAGTTTTCCCAACTCATCTAGCAATTCCTTCTTTAGCCTTAATTCAATTTATCAAAGGAACACCATCTTCATCTTTACAACTAAGACAATTGCAGGTCCTTAAGCTAGAAGAGCAACGAGAACAGGCTAAAATTACACATGCTCATCATCAAGCATTAGTAAAGGATTCCTTTGGTTCAAACATGGTATCTAGAAAGGATTTTCAAATTGGAGATTTAGTGTTGAAATAGGATAAGGCTCACGAAGAAAAAGGCAAACATTCTAAATTCCAATGGATGTGGCTTGGATGATTCCAAATTGTTGAAGTAATAGGTCCATCGACTTTCATGTTGCAATATTTAGCAGGGAAAAGAGAATCTTTACCTGTTAATGGGTAGATCCTTAAGAAATACTTTCCATAGAAGATGACCTCTTCTGTTTTTGTAAATTATTGTTTATAGCTTCATTTTGGTAATAAAAAAGGTTGTAAATGGTTCCCCTTGGATTTCACAAAAAATATTAGTGTTTCAAATAAATTTTGTTTTTTGCTTATATAAATAGAACCGATTTGAAAAATTAATCATTATTATTGAAAGATATAGTCAATTGCTACGAGCCTGAAAATTTTACAAGTTTCAACCTTATGAATTTTGATAAAAACAACCTTTAGTGGAAATTTGTTTTATATTGGTCATGAAAAGCGTCAATAAAAAAACGAAGGTTTTCTGTAGAAAAGGTGTCTTCAAAAAACTCTGTAATTGTCGTCAAGAGCTATTATTAAGGAACCAATGACCTTCTCCCCACTTACGGAATTACAAGATTCAAAGAGTAATCCAACTTTGCACTATAAACTTAAATAATAAGAGGTCTCATCAATAGCCGACTTATCATGATCATAAAGATTATAACTAGCTGACATTGCCAATTGCACACCAAAACAGGGCAATGACTCAAGATTGTTGCAATCAAAAGACAAGGGGTCTCATCACGAGCCAGCTTGTTCAATAAAGTTATAAATCAAGTGAATGGCACTGTCACAATTTGGCCACCAAACCAAGACACTGTTCTTTGAGAATTAAAAGAAAATGGAAGCAATATGTGTGAATATGGATTTATCTTTGAAAATTGTACACTTCTTGAAGTAGGATACGGGATCATTGATGGGTAACAGGTAACCTTGTCGAGGTTATGAATGCGTGTTGGTAGCGGAGGCTTTACCTACGACAAATGAGCATACTTAAAACTGATCTACAGAGATGTCTTTGTTTTTATCTTTATAAACCAAGTAATGACTGATGTCAATGAAATTACTAACTTTGGGAAGAAAATAATCAGAATTAGCACGGAAGAAACAAAGTATCGTTAATAGCTAAGAGCATGATGCACTTTATATTTATATAATAAAGTTTGATTTTCTAGAAAAAATTTCTATTTTGGAAGTTTTAGAAAATTCAAAAGATAATAGAGATAACTGGTTCTTCCTACTGAATCGCCAATTGTTGTGGCCAGCAACACCCCCCCTTTTTATTTAGTATTAGTAATAACACTAAATAGATGGGGACCCTTTTGAAAATAAAAAAACTAGCACTTAGAATTCCCTTTTAATAAAACACACTATTATAAACTTAGGAAAAACATCCGCAAACGCAAAATCTTAAGTGTTATGATAAGTCTCAAATAAAATTGTTCTCTTAATAATGAACATCGCACCACAAAAGGGTTAAGGAGGATATCGTATAAAGAAACTTTCGGAATTGCAAAAATGTGATGACACGATATCGCGCGCCATACAAACTTATCACATATAATAGATTTCATATGTCATAGAGCCACCTAAGATAAAATGTCTCGATCCTGCGATATTGCGATTTGCGATATTACGAAGAAAATCGCAAAATCGCTTTATCGCAGATCAATAGGGCACATTGTTCAACAAGATATTTCTCGTAAACCAATATCGAGTTATGGGCATTAATGTCAACTTAGTGCTTTATTGATGGTTATTTATGAGAAAAGATTTAGATCTGAGCGAAAGGTTATTTCATGTAGGGTGATATATTTGATGTGATTTTGAAATTAAGAGATTTCCCGTCACCTTATTACTTACCATCATTTGTTATCTTTCTCATCATATTTGAGTTCTCTATTTTGGGAACTTATAGGAGTGGTACATAGAACAATATACAGAGCAGTGTGCGGAACGTAATGGGAAAGAAGGGAAAAGCTCCATTTACTGAGAAAACAGAGATGACGCCCTTATTCATAGACACCACCTGTACTAGAGAAGCGGGTATATCTACTTGGGAGGGCATGTACAGTCTACTGGAGGAAGAATACCCAAGGGTTATGGAGGTTACAGTCACGACAGATGCACGCAGGTCATCCGAAGCATCACTTACAGAGCTTGCATGCTCATTCCTACACCGCATAGTAGCAAGGCCTAAAATATTTCCCTATATAGATATGGTCAAATGGGCAATAGATGACGTTGATATAACATATAGGCAATTCAAGTCTTGGAACCAGGAGCTTATTGGGTCATTTAACCCACATTATTTAAGATGAATGTATCATTTACCAGAGCCGCAGGCTAGCTGCAACAAGCAGTTCATGAAGAAATTCACCAAGGAGAACGAAGATTTGGAAGAATGCACCAAAAGCTGGTTAGCAAAGGAAGAGCCATTAAAAATGGACAAATATGGTGTGTACAGTACTGGTTCCCTCTCCTCTCCGTATTGTTTCACTGCTGCAATGTTATGCAGGTTATTTGGAAGACCTGATATCAACAAGTTTTCATCCAAGTGGCTACCCCTATTAGATGCGCCCACCAACACCACTATTATGGATTGGGCCCAGATATTGTCTAATAACCTAGCCTCTACTATTTGAAATTATTTCTCTAAAAGAACTCCCTCTCAGAGGATTTATCCTCCTTTCCTTTTAGATGCCTATGTCATGGATGCTATCTATTCTATTTCTAGATTTACTTTCATGGGTTGGAAATGGACGGTACAGAATCCCTTGCCCATTTTAGTCTACCATAAGGAACTGTGGGATTCTAAGTTTACCCCATATTTTTATAGAATCTACCATGGTGTTATGCTACCCATTCACAAAATATTGTATAATAAAGATGCCCCGAGATTTTCTCCCGAAGCTGAAATTGATATTCTCCCTGTCGGAAGATGGTTCGGAGAAGAATTCTTCACTTATATCAGAGTATTCAGAAGCATTACTTCCCCTAATGTACTTCCCTTGTATGTTCATGACAAGTTAATGGCCCGTGAAATAGCCTACCAAACCTGTGGGGTTGGAGGAATGAGAAAAGAACTAAAAGACAAGAAAAAGGCAATCTGGTTGCAATTCCTTGTGGCTATGGATCTTTTGCATTGTTTGATTTAGGTCATGCTTTCAGTGAAGTAGACAACATGTTGAGTCTACGTTTGTTTAAATTCCCAGGGAGATAGTTTGACCCCTTTGATGTAGTAAAGAATTTTACCATGATTGTTAAAATAAAGGTGTTCACTAAAGAAGATGATCTCTTCGATGACATCTTCTAGCAGAAGAGAACACTTATAGACATTTTGCACATGGCCCAAATCCAGTTTGGCCCAGCAGAATTCCAAGAGTTCAAACTATATAGAGAACGGAGTTTGGAAAACCTCCCCTTGGACAAGTTTCACTTAGAACCAATAAGGGAACCCCCTCCCAACATAAGTATAAGTGGAAGCTCAAGGCCAGACAAGTCTAAATCTAAATTTAGGAGAGAATCACTAGAATGGTCTAGACAGTTAGAGAGCAATCACAATAAAAGTGAAGGATCAGTTAGGGATACTTCCCAATCTAAAGCGAATCCATAACAGCAAGTGTTGTTGCCAACACAGGTGAAAGTTCCCGCTCCCCTCATCCAGCCAACAAAGTCATTAAAAACAGAGCTGGAGAAAGAGTGAGAAACATTTAATGAATTGATCAACACCGAGGATAAAAATATGGAGAAACCAAAGAATCAAACACATAAAATGATAGAAATGGTCATTGAAACAGTTGTTTGATGCTCCAGAAACTGAGCACATTCCCATAGCTCCATTATCTGAAATCATGCTGAAGATAGAGGAAATTCCTCCTCTAGATGTGTTCTATAGTTCGCAGCACAAAGTAGTGGTTAGGAGATAGAGAAAGAAACAAAAATTAGACAGCGTGCTCTCACCTGAGGTGAAGTAGCTGGATGTCCTTTGGTGGGACCCTACCACTGGCCTGACAAGGAACTTGATTAAGCTACCCCAGATCACATGAGATTATGCTTCTACTACTATTGATAAAGCATTTGAAGTACAACTATTGCTTAAGAATAAAGAGGATACAATCCTATTTTTACAGCAACAATTACAGCAGGCCAGTGCTAGCTGGAAAGCAGAAGAAAAATTGGAAAAGTTACAACAAAACTTTCAACAGATGCAGCTGGGTTATCAAAGCAGTTTGGCCAAAAAAGAGAAACAATTACAGGCAACATTAGAAAAGCAAAAAGATGACCCCAAAGTCATGGAATTTGTCTTAGAATCCCTTGCATTGAATGACCAACTCTTGCAACAGTAAGAGACATTCTGCCAAAGAATATCGTAATGGAGCTCTCACTATGAGATGAGCGAAAAAATCACAAGTCAAGTCGTGGATTTGTGACTTGATTATGATTTAATTGACAAGAAATTTTCTGATTATTTGAATTGGTTGGAATTAGAGGAAGGTAAGAAAGCAGGGTTCCTCAAGATCAATGAATCCCACAAAGAAATGCTATTTAATAAGTGGGATGCACAGATCAAAAAGGCAGAACAGGGAATGTAAGAAGCAGCGACAGAAGCAAGTAATGTCATTGAATGTGTCAATGAAAATATGCATAGAGAAAACTTGATATCAGAAACCACTCCAGGATTTCTCCCAAAAGCACGACAACTGCAGACAAGTTAGAGACAGAAAGCTGAAGAAAAGGCAGATTCAATCAAGAAGTTAACTAAGTTGAATTGAGACACTTATTGGCAATACTTGGTTAAGCCACACAATAAATGTATGACTCTGAAATGCCTTACAAATTCCGCCGAAAAGATAGTGCCAACGCTCACTGATTCTGTTTTCGTAGGACAACTAAAATCAGAGGTTGGCCAAGCAATGCTCCTGAAGCCAATGCTGAATGCTTGCGATCTAAGAGAATAGATGCATAGTTAATTTTCACATACAGTTTCAGTTTTATTTTGATTTATTTTTGCCTTAGATGAGGACTGTCATTTAAACCTCCTCCTATATTTTTGTAATAAAGTATTTTTAGTCTTTAGTTAGTAGTATTTAAACCCCTCTCATGCATTTAGAGAGGGGTCCAGAAATTTGTCAAAAAATAGTTCTTCAGAACATGCACTTCTGCACCCTCTGAGGAGGTTTTGATGAATGGATGGAATGAGATTTATTGATATCTGTGTTGAATGTTTGACTGAAATGCACTTTTGTACTCTTAGTAGATGTTGAATTATGAGAAGATAAATCTATATTGCTGAAGCTCATGAGTAGGACTCGTTATCAATGGTACTTTTATCTCTTAATGATTTCTGCTTGTGTGTTAAGTAATATGTTATGTCCAGTTGTTTATATATGAAAGCTTGAATGTTTAAGTTATCATTTGGTACTTTTTTATGGTGGTAGCTATTTTGTTTATGCTGAGTGTATGAAGAACTTATTATGCGATATGCTTATCGCAATTGCTTCAGCTAATTTCTTATATGAAATAATTTATTTTTAACGGATTCTTTTCTCACAGCAATTGAATGATCTTTATTACCGATTGTTGTTAGAAACTATTTTAGATCTTATAAGTGAAGAGTTAATCCTGGGATACTTTTTAGAATTATATGTTTCCATTTATTAGAATAAATTACATGTTTTAGACTAAACTTAGATTAAAAGAATCCTATTTAGAAATCTTTAGAAAGGAAAACATCAACCCTTAGCATCATCACAAACAAATTGGGAAATTTGTCCCATTATCCCCAATCAGATCCACCATCCCAAATGGAGAAGGAGCTGCTTTCAAGGCCTGGATCGGGTGGGTATCCCCCTTGTTGTAGACCCGATTTTCAGGGCTTCAACACCACCACATCTCCTCTTAGATATAAGTTACTATTGCCCGAGCCAGTTTTATTTCCATTCCGTCTGTAAGCATATTTCAGTATTTGAGATTAATGAAATGTAGTGTAATTTTTGCTGCATATCTGTATTATGGTTATATTTGTAATTTGTTGCGTTCCTATTTAAGTACAAATCACTGGTATTAGAGTGATTCACTCTTTCTCTATTTTTATTTGCATGTCCCCAACGAGGTTGAGATATAAGTAGTTAGGGCTCAAACTGGTCAAACCTTTGCTCGAGCAGCATCACAGATTCCGATGACCTCCAATGGCGGAAGAGAAGAAAGAGAAGGGGCCAAAAGAACCTTTCAAAATATTTCTCAAAGAAGCCCTTGAGCGATAGAGGAATGCGATGATGGTCAACTTTTACTAGATCATTCAACGGCTACCCAAGTGCGAAGCATCTTCTTCTAACATCTACTCTCGAAGTGCCACACCCTTTAACATACAAGTTAACTTTGACATCCCCATATTTGAGGGTCAGATAGAGGTAGACGTCACAGATAAATGGTTAGATATGCTAGAAGGATATTTTTCTATTCATGATTTTTCCATCTGGGAAAAGATTACTTCTCACTTCTCGAAGCCTCCCCCCACGCCAAGGATTGTTGGGAAACAAACTGTGAGTAGAAGGAAGAAATTATACCCTTGCTCTTTTCAGCAACACCCACTTGGAATTTGTTCTAGGATGCCATGAAGAAGCAATACTACCCTGTCAGGAGCTATGAGTATAAATACATAAAGTGGACCACACTACGATAGGGAAGGGACCAAGACGTTTTGGAGTTTACCAATTTTTCATACCCTTCACACGAAGTCGGGTATTAAGGATTCTGAGAAACATTTGGTACTCAAGTACCGTAGCTACCTACATAGGTACATATAGGATGAGATGGATGTCCTAGACATCTCCTTCCTCAGCATGGCGTACTGATATGTTGTCAAGATTTAGCAGAAGTTCAAACAAAAAAGTGAGACTTTGGATCTGTGAATCTGAAGCAAGGGAAAGGCGCCTCCAAACCACAAAGAAAAGGGATTATCCAAGGTGGGGTGACCCAAGGTAACACGTCGAAGTTGCAAGTAAATAAAAATACCACGAAGACAATGAAGAACATGAGCATGGAAAATTTTGGGGGCTAATGTTCGCCTTGTGGGATAATTTTCCATGATTTCTCCAAAAAAAAAGATTCGCCAATTTCTAGTTTTTATAAAATATAATTCACTCAAATTTTAGAATATAAATTTATTTTACCTTAAAAATCGCCAACATTATATAGAGACTATATATAAAATCATTTTAAATTTGAATAATTTTACAAATATATCAATAAATATTTTATAGTTTTCATATTAGGGGTTACTCAGATTTGCCAATGTTTTTAAACTTCAAGAAAATTTTCCATCCTTAAAATTTTCCTTGGACATGGGAAAGTGGTGTGAGTACCATAAGAGATCCATGCACAACAAAAGTTAGTGTTGGGCCAAGCAGTCACTAGTGGCTGAGCTGAAGGTTTCTGAGTTAGATGCATGTTCTGACTTTAAGTCAGAAGCTAACAAGGGGAATGAAAAAGGGAAGAAGACCATTGATACGGAGCCCAGTACCATTGTGGCCACTGCCAAGATCCAAAAGGTTGAGATTGAAGATCAAGAGGAGGGCGAATGCCTATTCCAGTCACAGATGTGGGTGAAGGGTTCTCCATTGTAGTTCCTTTTTCACATTGAGAGCCAAAAGAACCTCATTTCAGCAGAGGTCGTGAAGCGGTTGGGCCTACCGACTGTAACAAATCTACAGATGTACACCATTGGGTGGCTTCACCAAGGATGAGATATCTGCGTCAGCCAATATTTCTGCCTTCCCTACAACATCAATCCCTTCACGGATGAGGTACTGGGTGATGTTTCTCCTCTTGGAGTTTGTGATGTATTATTAGGAAAACCATACTTGTGGAAGTGAAATGTTGTATATGATTCTAGAGCCCACTCTGTTATTATTTCTTTAGGTATTAAGTTATACAAGATACCAGACATATCCCTTCCTACCACCAGCTCTTTGATCTCTACTATGAAATGCAGTAAGATCATCTCCGAGACTTGGAAATTTGTTTTCTTTCTGATTCTCTCTCAACGTTAGGGAAAGATCATAACCACATCCATGGCCGTTGGGAAGGGTTCGTCCACGTACTAGAAGTAGGTGGATACTGTCATCGAAGAATACAAGGACATCTTCAGCTCACCCATAGTGGTACCCGTGCACTGTCAGGTCAAGCATTCGATCGATCTAACTCTTAGCCACCTCTACCCAACAACTCGATATATCGTCGCTCCATTATGGAAAATGGAGAGATCAAGTGGAAAATCCAAGAGTTGTTGCAAAAAGGGCACATCCAACCAAGTTACTCGCCTTGTGGGAGCTCAATTGTTCTTATACGGAAGAAGGATGGGACTTGGAGGCTCTGCATTGACTATTAGGAACTAAACAAAATCACTGTTAGGAATAGGTATTCCATCGCATGGATTGTTGACCTTTTGGAACAACTCAAGGGGGCTAATTATTCTAGCAAGATTGATCTGAAGTCTGGCTATGACCAAGTTCCAATAGAACCCACAGATGTATGGAAGACCGCCTTGAATTCCAAGGAAGGCCTTTTTGAATGGTTGGTTATGCCCTTCGGGTTGAGAGATACCCCTACTATTTTTATGAGGATAATGGATTACATATTGCAACCATTCACCAAATCATTCATGGTTGTTTATCTAGATGACATCCTCATCTTCAACAAGAGTTGGGAAGAAAAGTTATAATATATTCGATAGGTCCTTCAAACCCTTCGGTAGCACAAATTGTGTGCCAACTTGGAGAAATTCACCTTTGGCATGATTTGGGACCAATATTTTAGTTACATCATAGATGAGCATGTCATGCATGTGGATACGACTAAGATCAAATTCATTCGTGATTGGATATCCCTGACCACTCTAATGGAGCTTCGCAACTTTTTGGGCTTTGCAAATTTTTTATCGAAGGTTCATGTTAGGATTCTCCCATTTCACTTACCCTTTATGTTAGATTACTAAGGGAGGGCTGAAAAGAAATTTTTCCTGATCTGAGTCTAACATAATGTGTTCATTGAGTTGAAGCACTGAATCTGCTCTGCACCGGTACTCACACTTCCAGATTTGTAGCAACCATTTGAAATCGAGACATATGCCTCATATTATTGTATCGGTGTAGTCCTCACCCATCACGGCCATCCAGTGGCTTATCGTAGTGAGACACTTTCTAATACAATTTGGAAGTACCCCACCTATGATAAAGAGATGTATTCCATCGCTTAGGCTTGCTGGCAATCGAACCTTTACATTTTTTGGAAGGAGACGGTCATCCACATTGACCACCAACATTTTCAGTTTATACAAACACAAGAGAAGTTGCACAACGATCTCCATAAGAAGTGGTCTAAATATCTGCAAAAATTCTAGTTGAACATTAAATACAAAAAGGGAAGCACCAATAATGTTCTAGGCTATCTTAGCCAACCCCCAGTTGCAACAATGACTATTGGTCTCAACTCTTGTGGCCACAAGACCTATGGATGGCCACAATTATACAAAAGTGATCTAGAGTTCACCTCCACATACCAAATGCTAGTATATGAAAAGAAAGTTCTTGATTTCCACCTTCAGGATGCATTATTATGCTACCTGGGCCACCTTTTCAAGTGAGAGTTCCAAGCTGATTTGGGAGGCGCACTATAGTTGGTACGCAAGGCAAGAAACTATGGCTTTACTACAAAAGTATTTTTATTGGCCCAAACTCCAATTAGATGTTGGGAAATATATCAGATCCTACACTTCCTGTGCTATCGCCAAGCCATCCATTAAGAAGCAAGGCTTGTACACTATTTTGCCTACTCCTAGCTAGTTGTGGGAATCCATATCCATGGACTATATGTTTGGCCTCCCCTATACCAAACATGGTAATGACTATGTATTTGTGGTCGCAGACAATTTTTCTAAGATGGCTATATTGGTGGCCTACAAGAAGAGTATCATAGAAGAGGAAACTTCCCAACTCTTCTTTCAATGAGTATGGGTACATTTTGGGATCCTGCATATGATTATATCATATTAGGATAGCAGGTTACTGAGCACACTCTATTCAAGCCTCTAGACACTATTGGACACCAAGCTCACTAGGTCGACTACCTTCCATCCCAGATTGTTGGCCGAACGAAAGTCGTCAATAGGATGATAGTGCACATGCTCCACATCTACAAATCCAAGCATCCACGAACTTGGGTGATAGTCCTCCCCATAGTTATAATATAGCTCTCCATAGCTCAACTAGTCGTAGTCCCTTACAAGTGGGTCTAGGATGTCAACCATTGTGTCTCATCAATGTTGTCATGTGCCATGCCACTACATAGACAAAATCCACAAATGTATTGTCTGAGATGGATAAAGTGACTAGATTTATTGAATGCATCGAACACATTCGACAATAGGTTCATGACATCTTGGAGAATGCAAATGCCAAGTATAGGAAATCACATGAGCAACATTGGATGCCACACAAGTTTCATGTCGGCGACAAACTTTGCTTGCATTTGCAGAAAGAATGCCTTACTGGAGCCCATCAAAACATCATACCACTTAGATATTGTCTTTACACCATTACCAAGGTTGTGGGTGACAATGATTTTGAGCTCAACATTCCCCCATTCCTTGGCTTGCACCTAGTGTTCAATGTGGACCACCTTCGACCATACCACCCCCCATTACTGGACACATTAGACATTGTAGAATAACTCACACCAATAGAGTTAAACCCAAACTACATGGAACATGCCACAAATGATCAGATTATGCAAACATAGGTAAAAAACACTCACTAGTAGAAGATCCAACTATATCAGGTAGTTAAAGTTGGAAAACTCCTACACCAAGGCAAGTGGCTCACTAAGGACCAAGTTTAGCAGAAGTTTCCCCATCGCATGGAGGCACTCAATGCAATGGGTAACATTGCTTCCTAAGGGGGGAGGACAGGTCGAGGTGGAATTTATTGGCCACCTTCCTATTCCACTTGGACCCCCACTACTATCTCTTTCAGTTTTTCAGTTTTCTTAATTGAAACACAAATTACTATTTTTGGCATTTTTTTGGGTCCTGAACATCTGGAGCTATTTTGAGACCCTAAATGGCCTTTTTTGGGAAAATCAAGATCGGCATGGGTTTGTGACTTATGTTGTTCACTCAAAATTTGTAATCCTCATATATATCTTTCTAACTAGGTATTGTGGGCATCAAACGACGATCGTATGGCAATGTTACAAACCCAAGAAGTTGATGTACCAATGTACCCAAACAGGGCCCAGAGTTTTGGCGTTTCATCTCCTAGGGATAGGTTTTTGGATGTTTAGGGTTTTCCATTGTTTCTAAATAATAAATAGGCCTTCAATATTCATTGTAACACAGTTCAGTGCCATGTAGTCACCACATCTCTTCTTAGAGATAAGCTACCATTGCCATTGCTAGTCTTATTTCCATTTTTTTTGTAAGAATATTTCAATACTTGAGATTAATGAAATGAAGTGTTATTTTTGTTGCATCTCCATATTAATGGTTATATCTGTAATTTGTTTCATTCTTGTTTAAGTTTAAATAAGCTAGGCACAATAATATATTCCCACTTATTGTTGAAGGTGATTCACAATTGATCATCTAAATGGCCAAAAGGCTTCAGTTATGATTTTTCCCTTCCAAATTTTCTATTGGCTAGAGATTGGAACTCTAGACTTAGAACCTTTCCCAAATCCTTGCGCTTTAGGAAGTTATAATCCTGTCCCACCTTAAGTGAAAGGCCAACTTTCTAGCAAACAGAGGATAGAGGAACATCCACCAATCAAGGAAGTGTTTTGTTGTTCCCCCCCACTCCCTGAAATCAGCCTCCCGTGTCATGAATTAGATCATCATGATCTAAAACCCCTAGATCTGAGTGTTGGATGATAGATCTAAAGCATTAACTATCCAAATGAATTCCCCCCAACCTCACCTGATGCAGGACTTTGGTGGTGCTATGGACTCACATTCCACTACACTTCAAGCTTGGAGTAGGGAGATGGTCGCAAACCCACCCTCCCCTGACATTTATGGCACATAATGAGCCAATACACTCAAATTTCCACCTAGCAAGAGGACCTCAAGGTTATATTTTATAGCTCCTAGAAAACTAGCAATCCAACTTTGCAATAGCTTGTTGTGTGAACAAACATTAGCACCCTAGCACAAATAGGGTGATGAGAATTTTGATTGTGGCTGCCCTTATCGTTTCCACATAATCGTAGTAGTTGTAGAGGCTAAAGAATTTAGAGTAACATGAGACCACCCTTTGGATTTTCAATGTCTCCTCCGTCATCACTTTAGGGACCGTAAAGATGTAAACTTTATGTTGGAAGGAAGTGTACTTGAAATGGAATTCCACCTGCACCATGCCAAAGAATCTTACCAATATATTGGGAACATTCTTGGCATGCAACTCTAGGGATCTATATGTCCCTACAGACAAATTTATAGACTCCCGCTTTCTCACTCTAGTTCAGGTAGATACACTACACGACAAGCATAAAAAATCGTCAGCAAAGTGTCGCCACACTTGCAATGACTCAAAGGTAGTCTAGTTGGTCTGGGTTCCTTTAGTAGCGAAAGCGGCCACATCTATAGTCAAGAGGTTTCCTCTCTCTATCAACAATCAACGTAGTCAACATCATCTAACTAACCATCTCCAACGATGCACCCCCTTGCTAATGATGCATACTACTAACAACATAAACTTTGAAACGGGAACTGATAATGTTATCTGTTTCATAGAGATAGCAAAACATTGACCCGATTTTGAAAAGGGGCGATGCAGAACACACATATTTTTTTTAGAGAATAGTTTTTGGCACATTAAATAACCGATACGATTACCCGTTTCGTAGGGGTAGTAAAAACGTGACTTGATTTTGAAAGTGGTAATGCAGAATACAATTCTTTTTTTTCGGAGCATATTTTTGACACTTTAAATTTTCTTATGTATCAAATATAAATATTTGGATTTTAATGTTTGTTATTTTCATGCTGATCTTGAAACGTGCTGACGCAACGTGTTTATGTAGCATACCTTTTTTTAGAGTACTTATTTTTCACACTTTAAAAT
Source organism: Pinus taeda (assembly GCA_000404065.3). Classification (NCBI taxonomy): domain Eukaryota; kingdom Viridiplantae; phylum Streptophyta; class Pinopsida; order Pinales; family Pinaceae; genus Pinus; species Pinus taeda. The sequence continues at coordinate 22,312 of APFE031625540.1, read as the reverse complement.
TTATTATGTCCAATTTTCTTTTTTTAAAATAATGATTACTTAACAAATTTTCCAGTTGTTTTATTTTTCATTTTTTAAATGTTGATTACTTAAAAAAACAAATATAAAAATATGTATAGAAAAAGACGAAAAACAATAACAAAAATGTTAAAAAAAGATTATTTCATAAACCATAAAAGAATTTGGAAAAAAAGGAAAAAATAGAAATATATATACATATTTAAGCAAGCAAAAATAGAAAGATTAAAAAAAACATTAACAAAAACTAAGAAAAAAAAATAAAAAACAAACTAGATTAAACAAAAGTAGAAGATTAACAAAAAAAAATTAAAAACTAGTAAAATTAGTATTAAAAACATTTAGAAAAAACTAAAAAGACAAAAATAAGCTCAAATTAAGAAAAAAAAAATACAAAAATTTTAAAAATATGTCTTTTCCAATTAAAAAAATAAATAAATTTAAAAAACATTTTAAACTTAT
>APFE031625540.1:0-20897 GCA_000404065.3 Pinus taeda | reverse complement strand
TGTTTTTCAGGTTCATGATAAATTATTTTACGCCATTATTTCGAAATATTGAAATTTTACCCTTGAAAAAAAAAATGTTATCCCAGCATCAACACTTTTTGTTTTGAGGGTGGTTTTCGACAATTTTTGCACAAAAAATTGGTTTTCATTGACATTTTTAAAACATGTTGAAAATTTACCCTAGAAAAAAGAAGGTGTTATTCCAGCATCTACACTTTTCATTTTTAGCACTGTTTTTGATGTTTTTACGAGGTTTTTTGGCTAGAGTTCCCACTTTGAGTTTATAGTTCCCGTTTCAAAGTTTACGTTGTTTACTATAGACTCTATCCCTCAGTCTAGGAAGACTCTCCTAAACACTAAAAGGGTATTTCTTACCTTACAAGGCATCTCCTCACCTAGCCATGATGTTTCATTTCTCCTGGTTCTGTCTATAATTTTTCTTGTTATGTTGCATTCGCTAGGAGGACCCCTAGTTTCTCCTCTATAGTTTGAGGCCTCCTCCTACTCCTCTAATTTTCCTTGGTTCTCAGCCTTTAACTTTTTATCATGGATGGCTTTTGCAGATTCTTAAAGCTATTGTGACTATATGTTTTGTAAAAGTGTAATACAAGGATTTTTAATTACAAAGAAAAAATTCAAATAATAATTGGAACAATGGTTAAAATTATGACTGAAATTATGAGAATAAAGGGAGATGTAAGAAAAGTAAATTCATCAGAGGTTGTAAGGCATTTACAAGGATAAGGGTCAAGAATGTAGGGGGCAGAAACATGACTCAAGACAAAAGATAAGATTTAAGAGGGTCCAAAGGAGGAACCAAAGAAGGGGGATGCAAAATATCATATTAGAGAGATGTGCTAGAAGTTTGGGAATATCCAGTGAAAAAATGGATGGTGGGTTTCCAAGACTAACTTAGTTTACAACCATATTTACAATTGAATTTTTTGGGATTATTTTCTATTTGAAGGGCTTCTCTGATGATGCACTAATGCTATAAAGGAGATGAATCAATAACTTTTAAATCCTTGAAATTGATGTGGTGTTTTGTTTTGTGGGAGTGATCAACCAAGGAATATTTTGAGATTTGATTCTAATGGGTATCAACTATATGCTACTTTAGCCAAGCCATAAAGGACCTACTAATTTGACCAACGTATGATTTTCCGCAAGGGCAAAGAATGTGATAAACTCATGGGCCACACATGGGATCAGATTTCTCTTTGGTAGACCTAAATAAATTTTTAAGGGTAATGTGAGGCTCAACCATAGTTTTGATATTATTTTTCAAGTGAAACCTTAGAGAGGTGATCAACGATACCTTGGAAGTAGGGGAGATAGATTTTAGAGGGGAGCTAGATGGAGGTTGTTTTAAAGATTTGGGTTGGGCTACAAACTGGAGAGTCCTTTTAATATGAGAAAGGGAGTAACCATTGGCTATGAGGGCCTCAATGAGGTGGATTTTTATTTTTGTATTTTTTCAAGAAATTTGGGGGATGATTTTCAAAGGTTCGAGTGACTAAGGTTTTGAGAAAATTTGACTTCTGGGCATGATGATGGTGAGAATTGGAATTAAGATATCAGTTAGTGTTGGTTCTTTTCCTATAGGCTTGGTGGGAGAGTGCAACATCAGGTTGGTGGGAAAAAATAACATCTAGAAAAAGAAGTGAGCTAGATTCCTTGATTTCGATGGTGAATTAGACATGGGGAGAAATGTTCTTGAGATGGATCAGAAAGGAATCTAACACAGTAAGACCATGGGTTCAAATTACAAAAGTGTCATCAATAAACCAAAACTACCTTTTGGGCTTTAAATAAAAGTTATTCAATGCTTCCATTTTGAAATTTTTTGTGTAGATATTGGCAACAAGATGAGAAAGAGAGGATGCCATGGAAATACACTTCATTTTCTTGTAGAAAATTTCTCAATAGGTAAAGAAGGTGGTTGAAAGGCAAATGAAAATGCGATAGAGGGTCTCAAGTTTAATGATATTGAATTTAATATGAATGGCTTCAAGTATTAGAATTTTAGTGAATAGGTAGACCACATTAAAATTTACCATTATGTCATGTTCATTAAGGTGTAAAGGTTTAATGTTTTTATATAAAGTCATAGGAATCTTTAATAAAGGAAGCGGTATGTCCAACCAAGGATGTAAGTTTTTTAGTAAGAAAATGAGAAAGGGCATGGGTATGCACACCAATGGTACTAACAATGGGTGTTAAAGGGGTATTCTTTTATGAATATTAGGTTTCCCTTAGATCTTAGGGATCTGCAAGTTGTCGGGAAGGGGGTCCATGGAAGAGGACTTAACCAGTTTGGTGACAAGATTAGTAACAGAGGTAAGGGAGTTTTTAGAAATGTGTTTGTAAGTGGAGAAAGAAAGGAGAATAAGAATTTTAGAGTTATGGTCAGAGGTATTCATGACCACTATATCATTTCCCTTGTTGGATTTTAAAATAATAATGTTGAGGTTATTATTGAGGGCTACAATGGCTTGAAATTCTTACTTGGTGAGGTTAGGTTTGGATACAAAAGATCTATGAAGAATTCTACTCACTTTTGGATGGATTTCTTATACGTGGTATGTGAGGATAAAGGGGTTTTATGGATTTGATGGCACATAGGATATCCTCATAAGGAATGCACCAGGGAATGAGAGAAAAAGTAAAGCCTTTCTCTAAGAGGATTAGGGTTGAGGGTTCAAAATTAAAAGAAGAAAAATTAATAAAAGAACATGAATTCCAACTACAAAAATCTACATACTCAAATTATTTATTTACTAAATTAAATAAAATATGCACTAAATATTTTCACTATAAAGAAGAAAAATTAAATCTTGATTTTAAACTCAATTTTCATTTACTAAATAAAATAGTAATTATTTGTTATTAAATTTTGAATTCGGATCATATGCAAAATAAAAATCCTTTGACACTCTATAGCATGCCTATATAATCAACTACATACTTTCTCATTCTTGGAAAAATATATTGACTTCTTAGTACTACTTTTTTTTTCTAATAGCTAATGTGTTTAGCATATGAAACTTTATGCCTTTCTTTTCAAACTCGTTTCCTTAATTCATAAGAAGTAGGAAGATTGATTCTATGTATTTTTTGTTGTTTCTTTTTCTCGTTTCACTATTGATTTCTCTATGCTAGTTTTGATACAACTAAGTGATAAAATATATAGTGACCAACTTCCCATTTCCACAATAGAATTGGTAATGGTTACAACAAACATGTTGGGTGTCTATGCTAATCCTTAACTCTTTGACACTCTATAACCTGCTATACAATCAACTACATACTTTCTCATTCTTGGAAAATATATTGAATTTAGTTACTACTACACTTTTTTTCTAATAACAAATTGTTTAGAATATGGATCTTTATGCATTTGTTTTTAAACTTGTTTCCTTAATTTGTAAGAAGTAGGAACATGCATTCTATTTTTTTTACGTAAGAGTGACATTCTCTTCCAAATTATATCCTTAATACTTATGTCATGCATTCTCTTGCTATAATCCTATTTGAATCAAAAGATAATGCTCATTGGAGTTAATAGCCTTAAGAATTTGTCCCACAAATCAAATTTCAACACACTAATGAATGTAGCATGTAGTCATGTAATATTGTTTTGAGTGATTAGAAACCTAGTTCTCCTTCCCTCTAATATGTCTAATATCAAATCCATATTCACCAAAAATGATCCAGGTGGATATTGGTGGCCACACTCCTATTCTACTTGGAACCCCACCACTATTTCCTTCAGTTTCCTTAATTTTAGATGTTGGAAATACTGAGAGGGAGGGTGAAGCGATATTTCTTAACAATTAGCACTTAATTAATATTTTTTTCAGAGAATTATTTCATCTTCAACAATATTATAATTATTCATTAAAGCAATAAACAACAATGTATAAATATAGAGACAATAGGCATAATAGGTTTATGTGGAAAACACCCTATGGGTCAAACACCACTAAATTCTTTTCTAATAATTATTTTATCTTTAAGCCCAATTGAAAAGAAAGCTAAAACTTCCTAGATTTCAAGAAAACCATTCTTCTTTAGATCACACTAGAAGTACGCCCCAATGCCTAGGTTTTATCAACAATCAACTAAAATGATGCCCCAACACCCTAGCTAGCCCCAACTCCCCCTAACACCAACCTACCAACCTAAAGTGTTTATAGGCCCCAACCTATAGGTGACCTCATTCACTTGCCTAGCACCACCATAGCACCCTATAAAGAAAAATTAAAATAAAAGTGATTATAGACTCCCATACCAGGGAAAATGGTCCACTTACAATTATATATTTTGATTGATCAACAATTCTAGATTCAAGTACCCTTGACTCAACAAACCTAGAACCCTTGTATCAACTACAATACAAGCCCTTATCCCAAAATAATTTTTCCTTCTTCAACTCTTGGAAATGAAACAAACTTTCACAATTACATATATGTACATTAGTTGACTTCAATTGATAAAAGGACTCTCTTTACAAGGCTTATAAGACTTGACAACTGCTAATCATTTTCTCATTGAATCTAATGGGTAGAATTTGCCGCAGAATTATTCAAATATGATGGAATGATTTGGATTTTTTCACACAATAATATGTCTTTCAACAAAACTTCTCTTCCACTGCCTTTTCTTCTCATATCTTCACAATTGTAAGTGATATGGAGAATCCGCACTTTGGGGAAAGTTAGCACCTACAATAAGATGAACCCAAGAAAAAACCCAATAACAAATGAAAATAAGAGCATCTAACCCCTTAATTAAAGCACTTACCATTGCATGTAATACATAGTTAATGCAACAAATATAGAGTGACTTGTAGCAATGACAAACATAAAGACACACCAAAGGTATTCAGCCCAAGGTTACTACCTTCCTATGGTTGTTAGCAAGAAGAAGAATCTTCGCTTGGGAGAACCTCCTCCAAAGGGGCTTTGCTGGACCATCATGGTGCTGCATCTGAAAACACCATACATAAACTATTGGTCACTTATTCGAAACATATGGCTTAGCTAACAATATCTGGAATAAAATATTAGTTGGCTTCAATAGGCTAGTCATAGATCATGAATATGTTGTCCTCACCCTTAAATATGTGGAAATTAAACCCTAGGATTTCGGCCTGGGCTATTAGGAAGGAGTGTAATTTGTGCATTTTTTATTAGAATCACTTAGACTTCAACAACATTTATATCCTTCTTCACAAGAAACTTGAAGAAACATTTTTTTTCTATCAAATTGAGACACAAAGTATCTCCCTACCCTCCTTCAAGAAAAAATGATCCTCAAATGGTGGTGTTTCTCCCATCCTCTCACAACTATGAATTCCCCTCACCCACCCCCTCTCTAACTAGCCCTGACTCTTGGACTCCTCCTCCTAAACAACACTTTAAAATAAATTTCAATGGAGGCTCAAAAGGAAACCCAGGTTATGTGCGTATTTGATGGGAAATTAAAAACCGTAAGAGAACATATCATGTGCATCCATATCAAAACAAAACAATTTATTCCTACTCATTGGTACAAATGATTCACAACTGATCATCCAGATGGCCAAACGGATTCACAAGATCCTCCCCTTCCAAATTTTATACTGGTTGGAGATTGGAACTCCACACTTAGTACCTTTCCCAAATCCTTTCTCTTTAGAAAGCTATCATCCTTGCCTACCTTAGATGAAATTCCATCTCTCTAGCTTACATTCTAGCAAACAAAGGAATAGATGAACGTCCACCAATTAAGGAAGTGTCTTGCCATTCCCCGAATCCATGAACCAGGCCTCCCAATGTCATGAATTAGCTCATCACGATCTCAAAGAATTAGATATGAGTGTTGGACAACATATATGAAGAATTAATTGTCCAAATGAATTCCCCCAGCTCACCTAACATAAGAATTTGGGTGTCCTATTGGCTTGCATTCCACTCCACTTCGGACTTAGAGTAGGGAGGTGGTGGAAAACCCATCCTCTCCTAACATTTATGTCATATATGAACCAATACACTCGACTTTCCACGTGGTGAGAGGACCTCAAGATTATGTTATGCAACTCCTGGAAAAATAACAATTCAACTTTGCAACAACTTGTATGAATAGGTATTTAGCGAATATTTTTGAGTTAGGTTTTAGTATATTTTAGTGTGCAAATGGGGGTAGCCCTATAGAGGAGGTCGTGGTAGGGGAGGACCTCCCCTCCCACCCAACATAGACAAGGTAATGAGAATTTCGACTGTAGTATCCCTTATCATTTCCATGGAATGGTAGAATTTATAGGCTAAAGAATTTAGAGTGGTAGGAGACAACCTTATGACTTTGCAAAGCCTCCCAGTCGCCACTTTACGGACTAGGAGGATGTAAACATTCTGTTGGAAGAAAATTTACGTAAAATGGAATTCCACTTGCACCATGCCAAAGCAGCCTACCAGTGTATTAGGAACCTTCATGGCATGCAACTCTAGGGATTTGCCTCTCCCTCTATGAACAAAATTGCAGACTCCCTTCGCTCACACTAGTTGAAGTAGATACATTGCACGATAGGAATCGTAGCTCCTCACCAAAGTATTGCCACACTCACAATGACTCAAAGGTAGGTCCAACTTGTTTGGGTGCCTTGAGTAGCCAAATTAGCCACATCAACAGTCAATGAGTCTCATCTCTCTAGAAACAACCAATGTAGCCAACATCATCTAACCAACCTATGCCAATGATGCACATCGTTGCTAACAATGCAAACTAATATAAGCCCTGTCCCTCGATCCGAAAAAACCCTCATGAACACTAAAAGGGTATCTCTTATCTTTCAAGGTATCTCCTCTCACCATGATGTCTCATTGCTCCTAGTTTTATCTATAATTTTTCCTGTTATGTTTTTCTCGCTAGGAGGATGTCTAGTTTCTCCTCTATAGATTGAGGCCTCCTCCTACTTCTTTAATTTTTCTTGGTTCCTAGACTTTAGGTTTTAATCATGGATGTATTTTGCAGGGCCTTCGAGCTCTTATGACTATATTTTTTTTACAAGTTTAATACAAGGATTTTTACTTATTAAAAAAAACATTCAAACAATAATTAGAACAATGACTAAAAAAATTATGATCGAAATGATAATAATAAAGGCTGGTTTAATAAAATTAAATTAATAAGAGGTTGTAAGGTGTTTACATGGATAGGGGCCAAGTATGTAGGGGGGAAACCATGATTAAAGAGAAGAGGTAAAATAAAAGAAGACCAAAAGGAGGCACCAAGGAATGGGGATGGAAAAGATAAGATTAGAGAGAGGTGCTATAATTTTGGGAATATCTAGTGAGAAAATGGATGGCAAGATTCCAAGACTAACTAAGTTTATAGCCATATTTACAATTGAAATTATTGGGATGCTTTTCTATTTTAAGGGCTTATTTGATGATTCACTAAGGATAGAAAGGAGACAAAGCCATAATTTAGAAATCCTTGAAATTTATGTGGTGTTTTGTGTTGTGGGAGTGCTCAACCAAGGAAGATTTTGAGATTTGATTATAATGGGTATTAATTATATGCTCTTTTATCCAAGCCATAAAGGACATACTAATTCGACCAATGTGTGATTTTCAACAGGAGTAAGGAACGTGATAAACTCCTGGGCTAAGCATGGGATACAAGTTCTCTTTGGTAGACCTAAATAATTTTTTAAAGATAAGGTGAGGCTTAATCATGGTTTTGATATTCTTTTTGAAATGGAATCTTGGAGATGTGATCAACGATATCTAAGATGTATGGGAGGGAGATTCTGGGGGGGTGGATGGAGGTTGTTTTAAATATTTGGGTTGGGCTACAAAATGGAGAGCTCTTTTAATCTGAGAAAGGGAGTAACCATTGGTTAGGAGGGCCTCAATGAGGTGGATTTTTTTGTTTTTTCAAAAAATTAGGGCAATGAGTTTTGAAAGGCTTGAAAAGCTAAGGTTTTGAGAAAAGTTGAATTTTGGGAACGATGATGGTGAGAATTGGCATGGAGATATTAGTCGGTATGGGAATGTTTCCTATAAAATTGGTGGGAGAGGGCACCATTAGGTTAGAGGCGAAAAATAACATCTAGAAAAGGAAATGAGCTAGATTCCTTGATTTCCATTGAATTAGATGTGAGGAGAAATGTTTTTGAGATGGGTCAAAAAGGAATCTAAGACAATAAGGCCATGGGGTCAAATTACAAAAGTGTCATCAATAAATTAAAACTAGATTTTGGGCTTTAAATACAATCTATTCAATGCTTCAGTTTTGAAATTTTCCTTGTAGGTACTAGAAACAATAAGAGAAAGAGAGGATCCCATGGAAATACAGTTCATTTTGTCGTAGAAAATTCCTCGGTAGGTAAAGAAGTTAGATGAAAGGAAAATCTCAAGAAGATAGAGGGTCTTAGGTTCAACCATATCTAAGATAATATTAATGGCTTCAAGTATTAGGATTTTGGTGAATAAGGAGACCGTGTTAAAACTTACCATTATGGAATGCTCATTAAGGTGTAAAGGTTTAATGTTTTTGGATAAATTCATAGGAATCTTTAATAAAGGAAGGGGTATGGCGGGTCAAGGATCTATGTTTTTCGGTAATAAAATGAGAGAGGGAATGAGTAGGAGCACCAATGGTACTAGAAATGGGTCTTTGACCAAGGTGGCTCCAGAAATGCTCATAATTCAAAGTGGCTTTGCAAAATATGAAAAATCAAAGTTACTCGATTAAAGTGAAACCTAGACCAAATTGTAGTGCCCATTGTCTTGATTCCAATGGTGTGAATGACACTCAAATATGAGTTCGTATGCTCAAGATATTCATGGTCAAAGTTTTGGTCAAACTAGGCCTAGTGGTAGCCACTAACAATGCAACAATGTCGAATTTTTCGGTGCACATAATTCAGCCACTGGAACAGACAAATTTATCACCTAATTAATTTTTCTAGTTACTCTTTAAATTCAAAAAAAAAAATTCAACTAATACCTCCTATGTTACACGCACACACACATAAATAGGGATGGCGGGCTGCCACCCTTTCCAATGGTCATATCAAAATGACCAAAGCTTGGCAGGTTGTCAAACCCCTCTAACCACCAAAACAAACATATATATTATATATCAGGGGTGTGACACCATTCGTAGACCCGCTGCCCATTCAACATACCAAAAGTGGCAAGGCACCAAGATGGCAGGGTTTGAACACGTCTAGACATCTGGTTGGCCTGCCTCTCGAGTGACCCCATACTATGTACCATAATTGATAAAATGGAACTTGCCAAAAACAAACCATCTAATATAGGGGAGGCCTACGAGTTGGACCTTGGGACCTTTGCCCGCTCGAATTAGACTGCCACCAATAACTCATGTGGGCCTAGTTTGAAAACTCCTCCTACCACATTATATAAAACTACATTTCACCATTCGGGGGAGGGGGGGAGGGTGAATGGAGTGGTGGTAGAATTGAGAAGTGAGAGAGAAAATTTGCAGGTGGAACCAGGAGAGCCTAGGTGGGCACAAATTTTGAGAAATATTCCTATGGAATATTTAAAGAATCATTTTTTAGGGAATCCTGAGGGAATCTAAGGAATCCTTAGAGCTCCACGGGTCGCTTGCTCATAACAAGGTCAATTTTATAATCATTTTACATGATTTCACACTAGGAATCCAACGGTGATGTTTGTTTCTGAAACTAAGTTTTGCATTTCAGTCCATGCCAAAAAGTGAAGGTATAAGGGTAATTTATGAAAATTTGATTGTAATTTATTTATGCTACCATTTAGTGAAAGAGGCCTCCCCACATCTTGCAGGGCTGAGATACATAATCAACAATGGGTGAAATCCGTAATCAAATCATTTTTGTTCCTTTGATCTCATGGTTTCTTTGTGATTTCCACTTATTTTCTTGTGTTTAAGTTACTTGGTTACATGCTCTTTTATATGGAATTTTGTATGCATCTATGAAGTAAAAGATCTGGATCAAGTTTTGTATCAAGGCAGGTCTTCTTAATGTGAGTTGCATGAGTGTATGATAACCAAGAACAAGCTCCAAAGAGGAGAAGGGAAACCAAAATCATTTAATCCCAAAGCAGGGTGTGCAACATGAATACATAACATGGCACATGTGGAAGCTTGAATGGAGGAAGAGTGCAATTATCACAAGATATTCTTCACCATGGAAGAGAAAGTTGACAGGTTGTTTGCAGAATATGAGAAGACAATCAAGCTTAAGAAGAAAGAAACAAATGATCATGCCTCGGTAAATCATGAAGGTGGAGGAGAAGAGCCTCCTCCCTCTCCGTCCTACAGTGAAAGTTCTTATTCTTCCTCTTCTTGTGATTCTAACAGGAATCATAGGAATGTATCTAAAAATCCCTTTTTCAAGTTGGATGTCAAGTTTGATTTACCTGTATTTAGTGGAGAATCTAATGTAGAAATCTAGATAATTGGATAAGACAAGTTGAAGTATATTTCCACATACAACAAATCAAAGAAGATGAAGCCAAGATCTAGCTAGCATCCCTTCGATTGAGTGGCACTACTCTCGTCTAGTGGGAAGGAAAGTTGTAGAAAGGTGGTAAGAGTAGTCGTAAACTTCTTTCATCTTGGTTTGAGTTCATTTTTGCTTTAAGAGGACAATTTTACCCATTGGGTTACAGATAAAAGGCCATGATGGAATGAAAACATTTGAAACAAAGTAAAGGTCAAACTGTTCAGAATTTCACAAAGGCATTTAGAAGACAAGAATTAGAATTGAATGCTCCACAAGACACTTATGAGACTTTGATGAAATATATTAGCTCTTTGCATAGTTATTTGTGTCATTCATTATTACTATTTGACACTAAAACTCTTGATGAATCTAGTGTGAATGTTTTACATCTTGAAAGTAGGTAGAAGCATGACCATATGACCACCCAAAGAGGACAAAAACAACTAAGACAAGGGAAGAAAATCCCTCTTGTACTCATTGTGAGAAAGAAGAGAATGATGAAGAACATTGCTGGAAATTGCACCCATAATTGAGGCCAAAGAGGAATGATAGAAGGAGAAGCAAAAGACAGGTGCAACTGTGCAACAAGACCAAGAATCTAAATTAGAGGATGATGAGAAGATCACAGTTGCAAGATTTGTAGGTGTTGGACCAATTAACCTGGGATCAACTCAGGCGAAGAAATGAATATTTTCTCTCTTGGGATTGTAGAAAATGGACCCTTTGACTTGGGTTCTGATTTAGGTAATGAGACAAATATTCACCAGATGTTGTGCCAAAAATGATAAGGACACCAAATGCAACATGGCTCCAAGAACTCAAATAAATAAACCAAATCATTCAGATGGAGAATGTTGAACTAAGGAGAGTCATAAAAGAAGCAGAGAAGGAGAAACAAATGTTGCAAAATTAGTTACAAGCCAAGGAAGAGGCCTTGGAAAATTTGTAGCATAAGAAGCCTGAGGTAAAAGTGATTCCTCAATTTCATGTACCTTTTATGATGATGATTTCATTGCTTTTGAGAAACATACTATAGGAATTGGATCAAAGTTGTTGAAGAAGATGGGGTATTAGTGGAAGGGCCTCAACATTAATGGGTAGGGCATTTTGAATCCCATCAAAGTGGAGGAATTTCCTTGTTATATAGGACTTGGGTATGTCTGAAAAGAGTTTGGAGAATGATCAAAGACAACCAGTGACAAACCAATGACGAATAATGGGATCACCTCATCATGTTCCACTAATAGTGAGGATTCCATAGGCACTTATCAAAGGCGCACCAGGAATAAGCATTTCATGATGATCCATAAAGTTTGGAGGAGGAAGAATAATTGTAGTTACTGCAATAGGGATGGAAACTAGAGAATCAAGTGTCAGATACTCCATACCCAGAAAGCACCATTAAGGAAACTAGATGGTGAATATGTTCAACAAGTGAATCTGCCACATTCCTGGTGGTTCACTTTGTTGAGTAAGAGATAGTTTTACTAAATATGGTAGTTTGTCATGGCCGCATTTTGTAAATCATATGTTGTGAATAATTGTAAAAGTATTGATGTGTTTTCCATCACTTATTAAAGAAACGATGATGTTTTTGGCCTTTTTGTTGATAATTGGGGTATTGGTTTCTATTATGATGTAAACTTTACCAAAGAGTGCATGTTATAAACTCTTGGTAAGTATGGAGTTGTTTGAGCCATGTGTGATTTTGTATGTGACTACAAAGAATGTACCAAATTTGCATGAAATGCATATGTTGAAATTATGGCTTGAAAAGGACACATGAATATTACAGGATGTGTTCATGCTTTTGGAGGACCCAGTGTGGAGGAATGATCTAGGTGGCTACAAAAATGCTCAAAATTTAGAAGTGGCTTTGAAAAAGATAAAAAATAAAAGTTATTAGATTGAAGTAAGACTAGGACGAGATCGTAGTGCTCGTCATCATTATTCCAACAACATGAATGACACTTGAATCTGAGTTCATATGCTCAAGATTTTCGTAGTCAAATTTTTGGTCAAACTACACCCAATGGAAGCCACTAATGAGGCAACAATGTAGAATTTTCCGAAACATGGATTTCAGCCATTAGAATCGGTGAATTTGTCACCTTATTAATTTTGTTGGTTATCCTTTAAATTCAGCACACAAATTTCAACTAATACCTTCTAAATTATGGAAAAATAAAAAAATATATTAAAAGAGGGATGGTAGGCCACCACCCCTGCCACCCTTTCCAGTAGTCGTATCAAAATAACCAATGGTTTGTTGGTGGTCAAACCCCACCAACCACCGAAACAAGCATAGTATTATATATCAGGGGCGGGCCACCATTGACGGACTTGCCACCCATTCAACATACCACAAGAGGTAAGGCACCAGGATCTCTGGGGTTTGAACTCGCCCGACCAGCTGGTCGGCCTGCCTCCAGGGTAGCCCCATACTATGTACCATGAATGGTAAAATAAAACATGTAAAAAAAAACTATCCAATACGGAGGAGGCCTGCGGGTTGGACCTCAAGACCTCCTCCTGCCAAATTTAGACTGCCACTAATGGCCACACAGGCTTGGCTTGAAAATTTTACCCACCACATTATGTAAAAACACATTTCGCCATTTAATAGGGGGCAAAACCAAGCAGTGAGAGGATGAATTTGAAGGTGGAACGAGGAGCACCCAGGCCAAAACCACGCCCAGGTGGGCACATATTTTGAGAAAGATCCTTACGAAATCTTGGGAGAATCTTTTTCAGGGAATTTAAAGATTCGTTAGAGCTCTATAGGTCACTCGCTCAAAAAAAGGTCAAGTTTATAGTCGTTTGACATGATTCATGCGACGAATCCAACAGTGATGTCCATTTCTGCAGCTGAGTTTTGCATTTCTAGTCCATGTCAGAAAATGGAGGTATAAGGGTCATTTGTGTAAAGTTGATTGTAATTTATTTTTGTTTCCATTTCATTAAAGAGACCTGCCCACATTAAGAAATACTCGAAGACGTAACCCAGATTGGATGATCTCCATAATCAAATCGTTTTTGTGTCTTTTATCTCATGGTTTCTTTGTGATTTCCACTTCTTTTCATGTGTTTAAGTTACTTGGTTACATGCTCTTTTATATGCAATCTTTTATGCATCCATGAATTAAAAGATCTGGATCGGTCTTAGAGGGATATGTGTTTCTGAATGTTAGCATTCCCATATATCTTAGGGGTCAGTAGGTTGTAGGTGAGTAGATATTTTTAAATGGATGGGTCCAAGGAGGAGGACTTAACAACTTTGGTGACAAGATTGGTAAAATATGTAACGGGGTTTAAGAAATGTGTTTGTAAGAGGAGGAAGAAATGAGACTAAGAATTTTAGATTTATAGTTAGAGGTATTCATGACCACTATATCATTTCCCTTGCTGTATTTTAAAATAATAATCTTCATGTTATTGTTGATGGCTAAGATGGCTTGAAATTATTACTTGGTGAGATTAGGTTTGGGTAGAAAATATCAATGAAGAAATCTACTCACTTCTTGACAAATTTCTTCTACATGGTGTGTGAGGAGAAGTGGAGCTATGGATTTAATGGCACATAAAATATCCTAATAAGGAATGTGCTAGGGAACAAGGGAAACATTAAATCCTTTCTCTAAAAAGTTTAGGGTTCAAAATTATAATAAGACAAATTAATAAAAAACATGAATTCCAACAATAAAAATATACATAACTCAAATTATTTATTTACTAAAATAAATAAAATATGCACTAAATATTTTGATAATAAAGAAAACCAAATCTTGATTTTAAAAACAATTTTCTTTTACTAAATAAAACAATAATTATTTATTATTAAATTTTGAATTTACATCATATCTAAAATAGAAACCCATACTAACCCATTAGCCTAACTTATATAATTTATTTTTTTATAAAAGAATCTACACTTACATAAATATCCTTTGAAATTAACAAAATCTGTAGGCTGATAAGTAAATCAAACCTCGATTCATTTAGTTTTCAATCCCCAAGCATCAAGAAATATAAATTTTTTGAGATGCAAATCTCTTTTAAACATGAAAAGATATTTGATCCCCTCAGGGCGGGTAGACCAGAGTTAAATGATTACGCTAATTTTTATTATTAGTTATAATATATAAGTATAATTATTAATTTTTATGTTATATCTTTATTTTAATTTTAATGTAGTAATTGGATAAAGTCAAATGTCTTATTGCATGATTAATCATTATTATTATTTCTTAATTAATTTCATTTTTAATTTTTTTTTTCACAAAGCCAAAATGTATAAAGTACATTACAACATCTCTAGGAAACTACTTGTAAACTTTTATTTATTTTTTAATTAAGTGCACATGTAAATGTTTAAAAACAAGTTCCCCATACCTTCGTCCTTTTAGATTTAATTTAAAAATGTTATAAAATAAATTTAAAATAAAAATTTGATTTGGAAATGAGTTATGGTTTTTGGGCATATGTATTATTAACATAGTAGATGCTAACAAAGTCTATTTAAAATTATAATATCCATGATTAAATGGATTGAATATACATTATTAAAATATTATTATATTATAAGTATTAATTTTTATCTGCTTAGTAACTTAAATTAAACTTAATTATAAATGTCATTAAGTTTTAATTTTTATGGTAAAGTATAGATCTACAATTATAAGTTATTTTTATGTTATATTTTTAACGTATTTTATGCTTAATATATATATATTATATCATATATATATATAATATATATATATATTATTATATAGTAATATATATGGATTTTTTTTAATAATTGTTTATAATTTTTATTATAAAATAAAATTACAATAATAAAATATTAAAATATTTACATCTAACATTTTCATTTTCATTTTCATATTCATATATTAAAATGTTCAATTGCTACATCAAAATATAATCACAAAAGAAAACTAAAAATCTATAATTAACATTAGTCTAAAAGATTTCATAAAATGGGCATTTCGTTCTCGCTTGCAAAAGAAGATTTAAGTATTAATTTGAACTACATGGCATTGTTTATTATATTTGTGCAAGTATATTTTTAGATATATGGCATTGTTTATTATATTTGCGTAAGCATATTTTCAGTTTTATTTTATATTAGTGTATAACATGTTGGAGTCACAATTGTCGTTACACCAAAACTCACAAGTATTAGTAAACAGACACATCACTAGAGTTAAGCACATGCCACGAAACACATGGGGAGCATTGAATTATCCTTCTACACTACCATTAAAAGGGAGCGTTGGATTATCCAATTCCAACAATCTCCACCCCCCCCCCCCCCAACGCGAGCCAGGTGTGTTTCGAACTTGAGACCTTTGGCTCCGATACCACTTGTTGTTCTTCATGCTCCTAAATTTGTTGTTCATTGTTTTGTATTGGTGGTATGTTTTCGTGCTAATCTTCAAACCTGTCAATAACCTTCTTGACCTGCAACTCACCTACAGTCCTCTTGAACATTTCTTAGTCATTAAATATAACATCCCTCCTTCTAATAATTTTATGTTTGAATGGATCCCATAGACAATAGCCAAAATATACGTCCACATATCCCAAAAAAATGCATTTCATAGATTTATCATCTAGCTCAGTTCTATTTTCTTTGGGAATATGTACGAATGCTTCACATCCAAAGATTTTCCAATGAGAATAATACAAATTCTTACTAATGCAAACTTCTTCAGGGATACGCCATCCAAGGCTATAGTTGGAGATCTATTTATTGGGTAGCAAGTGGTCCTAACTGCTTCAGCCCAAAAATTCTTCTCCAAACCGGAATTGGACAACATACTTTGCACATTTTCCATAATGATGTGATTCATCCTTTCTGCAACACCATTATATTGAGGAGTACCAGGCATAATCTTCTCATGCTTTATGCCAAACCTGTTACAATATTCCTTAAATGCATTTGAGCAATATTCTCCACCATTATATGTTCTTAAACACTTGAGCAATTTGTTAGTCTCTCTTTCAACTACAACATGAAAATTTTGAAATATTCCAAACACTTCACTTTTACTTTTCATAGGATATGCCCAAACCTTCCTGGATGCATCATCTATAAATGTTACAAAATATGATGCTCCTCCTAATGATTTTATGTTAACAGGCCTGAACACATCTGAGTGTACCAATTCTAACACATTTTTCTTTCTGTCATGGCCACCTCTTAGGAATGAAACCCTTCTTTGTCTACCATATATACAATGCTCACAAAGATCAAGATTGTAGGATTTCAAACCTAGCAATAATTTTTTACCAACAAGGATTTTTAAGCGCTTCTCTCTCATGTGTGTGATATATGCTCTGAACTAACAACTGGTATGAGAGCTAGGGTCAAATATCCACTATGCAAGCCCCTTAGTGCACTAGGCCCTCCCAACGCGAGCAAGTTGTGTTTCGAACTCGAGACCGTTTGCTCTAATACCACTTGTTGGAGTCATGATTGTCGTTACATCAAAACCCACAAGTATTAGTAAACAGACACATCACTAGAGTTAAGCACATGCCACGAAACACATGGAGAGAGTTGAATTATCCTCCTACACCGTCATTAATGAGGAGAATTGGATTATCCAATTCCCAACATAACAAATGTTACAAAGTGATTACATAGTGGAAATATAATAATTGATTTGTATGATTTTAAAAAAGTGGAGACGATGAATTTATTTCCAAGTATATAAGATTATGATTTTTTTAAATGATTTAAATAATAATTTATGATAATGATTTATAAAATATATTTTGATGATTTAAAATTTAAATTAAAAATTATATCAAGAATTATTTAAATACATTATTATAAGAGAATGTTTAATTAACTTTTATAAATCATTGAATAATACTTTAGAAATCAAATAAATGAGAGAGAAAAAGTTAGATTTTAATGTAATTGTATTATATATCAATTAATATTATGGTTTAGTGTAATTTGTATTTGTATTTTGAGTTAAAAATTATATACTTTTATAAAATTGATTTGATAAGTGTAATAAAAGATGTCATAAAGAGACACCTGACCATTATGGTTATTGTTAAAATCTAACCATCTAAACAAATTATTTTTATATTATATTCATTTCTTTTTATTAAATAGTTTTTCTATTCTTTAATATCAATTAATTTTTATACCTATTTTTTTATGAAATATATTTATTTTTATTGATAATAAATCTTATTAATAATAATAAAAAAATTAAATATAATTTTCATTACTCAAACGATGTTTACCTATATAAATATTCACGTATATAAATATTCATACTCAAAGATATATTGTTTTAGAGAAACAATGATTACGTATATAAATATTCATACTCAAATATATATTGTCTTAGACCAACAATGATTACATATATAAATATTCAGACTCAAATATATATTGTTTTAGAAATTTCATTGTATCTTTGTTGTTCTCTAAATATCCTTTTTAATATGTCTCTCTAATTTTTTGGTTTTCTTTTGTTTTGTGGTTCCCTTTCTATTACTTATCTCCTAGTCTTTTATTTCTTTTTAATTTTTCTGATTTGTTAATTTTATTGGTTTTATTCTTACTGTTATTTCCCACTTTGTTATTTATGTTATAATTTTTTTTTTACTCATTTATTTGTTATATATAATATATATATATATATATATATATATATATAAATATTAATATTTATTATAATATTTTTATTTTTTTTTTAATATATATATGGTTTAAATATATTATAATATATATATATATATAATATATGAGAGGAAAGATTGTAATTTTATTCTTAATGATCAAATTATATATTGTAGATTCTAAAGAGCATATGCATAGTAACGAGATTCTTGTGAGCATCTATAGAAAAACATCAAGCAAACTAATTTATTTTTTTCTACCTTTTTTTTTCCATCTTTTGCCAACCACCAGTGTTAGATGTGGATGTTACAATAGACATTTGATTCTCTCTTCTAGTTGTTGGGATTTCTTTGTCAGAATCATAGTCTTCTGATCCATGTATTCATTTGTTGCCACTTACCTCTTTCCTAGGTGCGTGCTTCTCACTTTGATACTATGGGATCGTTGACTTCAACATTAAGGCAACATTATGCTTGATCTCATTCTTTTGTGTGCTGTTCTTTTCTTTGTTGTTGGTGGTATGTTCTAGCAGTTTTGCTTCATCTACTTCCTCTTCCAGGGGATTAGTGCATTGCAACCTTTTGGCTTTTGTGCTTATTTCTTCATTCTTTTGAGATATTTTTTAGCTAATGGGCATACATTTTGGAGGTGGCCTGTTTGCAGATATCCACGACAGCGAAATGTCGTACTTTCATAATCTAGTGGTTGTATCCATTGAAAATTGTTGTGAGCCAACGTAATGTGATAAGGTAAACCTTGGTTTAGATCTACTTCAACACATATTCTGGCAAAGATAAAAATGCCTTTTGAAAGTATATCTGCATCAATCTCAAGAAATTTCCCCACGTAGTTCCCAATTCCTTCTAATACTTTGTGGTGTTAAAAATGCAGTGGAAGATTATTTATCTTGACCCATACAGGAATTTTAGATACCAGCATGGTGGTAGCGTCAAAATTTGGCAACCAAGGTGTCATGAAGAGCCCTGCATTGCCCCAGAACCATGGTCCCTCATTTAGGACATAATCTTTGTCCTTTATTGTTCAAATATGACAATAAAAAAACCCTTGGAGCATATATTAATATCACAGTTTGGTGTCCATATAGAAAATATCCATTGATGTAGGGCATCTGATTTAGGCCAAAATCCATTAAATCTACATATGATTGCGTGGGTATAGAGATATGCATAAAGCTCATTTACCTTAGGCAAAGTGACTATCAAGGCTGGCATGTCGGATTTCTATTCCATGATATAGGACCCAAGTAGATTTGGAGACTGTGCTCGTTTGGTTTGGGACTCCTCCTTCCCTTTGGCTGCCTCCTTGAAAGATCCTGTACCCTTTGAGCTGGTCCTAGAGCATCATCCTTGCAATCTCAGATTCAGTATGATGGTCCAATCAATAGCAATGAAATGGTCCTGTAGTGTGAGATTCTCCTGCAGTATCTTCCCTCCATGGATAAATTTTTGCATACTTGCTGATATACCTAGTTTTTTTTAATCTCATAGTTTAAGTCTTGTATCCACTTCCCATACCCAATCCATTGGCATATAGACTTCCCTTGCAATTTTTTGATAAATATTTGGATCAGTTCCAGATCTAGATCCAAATGAGTGTTGTATGTTGTTTCTATTTCCTATGGCAGGGATTGCATTGTGGGGACTTGAATTTGGTCGCAGGTACAAAAATCCAAAATGTTGCAATGAAAAGGGGAGGTCCCTTCATGCATTGATGTGGCTCTATGGGTGAATAGCTAACCAAGAACAAAAAATTGAATAAAAAATAAAAAATATGCTCGCTTTTGTAGAGAGTAACGAGAGTACCTTCGCAGACAGAGGAGTTTGAAGATATGATTTCCATAAGAATTTTTTGGGAGATCCCATTATGATCGAATCCATCCAGCCCAAAACAAGAGATCTGTATCTGTTCCTTGACGATCTAGGCTAGGGACACAGATGCAAAGTCAACAAACTTTTCGGCTGCAGAGGGATGTAAAACCCTAAGTTTCTTGAGTTTTTGTATCAAAAAGGATTCTGATTCACATTATATTAGAGGAGTGGGCTACTGATCCTTGCTACCTTTGTAGGTTTTCCATCTCATTCCCTCAACATTGCCTTATGCCCTTCGTTGCCATAGATAACCAACGACTCAGAAACTTTGGAGTTGCAGGTCTTCGCCATTGTACCAAAAGTTAACTATATATAGTATATATATATATTATATATATATAAAATAATATTATATTATACGAAGAATGAATGCATTAATATATTCTTATTTAGTTATAGCGCTATTTTCTCATATTTCTTTTTCTAAAATTAATGTTATTAATTTTCTAATTATTTTTATTCTAGTTTCTTCTTTTTATTTGGGTATCATCTATATTTCTATTACACTTCCTTTGAGTTCATTATCATGTTATATATTTTTGTTAAAATTATTATAATTTTATTACCTTTTGAATTATAATATTTTCTCTTTCTAATTTGTATCTTTTTCTCGTTATATATTTAAAAAAATTTATGTAATTGAATTATTATTATTTATTAACCTGGTTCTTCTTTTTATATTACTTATTTTTTTATTGAATTATATTAGTTTCTCATTTTATTATTATTTGATTTTTTTTGGAATATTTAGGAATATTTTAATATGATTTTTCTAGTTAATGTTTTAACATTTGTTTTCTCATTTTTTATTGTCTTTTTATGTTGTTATTTTTATACCTTTGTGATATCA